>WURT03665865.1:0-17772 GCA_009936505.3 Holothuria glaberrima | reverse complement strand
ATCATCAGAGAAAAATCGAATGCACAGAGCTAGGTCAGTCTACACGCTACCAGATCGAGCCTGCGGTCAGGCGAGTCTATGTAGCTTCCCCTCCGGTACATAACCTTGTATTGAAAGGTTGCTGCAACCCGGCGCCTAGTAAACACTTATGTGTGTCATTTTTTGACTGAACTTATATTGTTCCACGATTCATTCATAGCAATGTACATTGTGCCGACATGTATTTATCTTGACAGAGGCGTAATCCAGTGACGTATCTAGGATATGAAGTACAACGAGCAGATCATCCATTTTTGTACCCCAAGCAGGGCGTTTGTCCTAGGAAAGAGTCTATGTGGGGATTGAGGTAAGGTGGTGTTCTACCCCACCCGAGATAATTTTTCATTTTACAATGGATCTGATACATAGTGGTGACACCTTTGGTAAAACCTAACACCCACGTAATTGGAAATCCTCATTTAGAGGAAAGTCAATTGTTTTGGAAAGTGTTGTGGAAGGGATATTTTTCAAGGGGGGGGGGGGGTAAGGGGATTTTATCCCTTAACTTCGACATTTTTGCTGAGATAAATCCCTTTAACTGCAAAATGGTGATATCTTTGTGGCAAAAGGTGGACCTTACGGTCGATTTATTAAGAAATTTCCATCATTTAGCGGTTTGTTGCCGGGCTGGGTGTAAATGATAGAATGTAGCATAAGGGAAGGGGTACCCCCACCTTTGGTAAAACTTTACACTCAAGATTCACCTTATACCTTACAGGCCCTTCTAAAATTGGCCGGGAATGAGATCAATTTAACATTTTATCAAAAGAAGAGAATTTTGCAGAATTTGATGTGCTTCTTTTTTCTGAGGCCTACCCCCCTTCACTTCTACCCCTCACTAAATATGTGGCCTTAGGGCACTATCAAACAGTATTGGCCATTGTCCAGTGGCGTCACCAGGATTTTAAAAGTGGGGGAAAACGGAGGGCAAACGAAACTGCTGGGGGCAAAAAGATTTTCGCGCCTAGAACGAAACGAGCGCGAAGAGCGAGCTTTAGCGGGTGGGGTCCACTGGCCCGCCTTAGGGCCTCTGGTGGGGTTCAAGAGCAAAGCCCAGGTGGGGGCTCAGGGGACGGAGCCCTCGGAAACACTGAGGCTTTAACATATATCTGGGTAAAAAAGTAGGTATATTTTGGTTCATCATACATTACCCAATGCAAAGATTCCTTATATCAAGGCTATTCCCCCAGTCACGCAACTATACTTCAGGATCTAAGTGGGGGGCATTTCGTGGGAAGAGGTTCTGGCTGGGGGAAAAATTACCCCCTTTCCCCACACTGGCGCCGCCACTGCCGTTACGGCCATTAAAAGTATGCTTTCTACATGCTTTGTGTATCTCTCTAGGTTAAAAATATGCTCAGATTTTGCCGAAAGTTAAAAATAACATTGCCTCCCCCATAGCTACCCTCTATATACCCCTTCCCTGCTCTTATATTCATGTATTTATATTTATATAATTGTATCCATATCTTTGTATTCGTATATTTTATACGAACAACTGCCCGTTCGCTAACATGTACTGTTTGTGTGCATGTGAATAACGTTAACAGTCGCGAGCGCTGTACGGTTGATAAAATCATGACGAATGGTTGTCCTAATATGACGTCATCATCGAATTAGTGTGAAATCCTTTTTTTTCAAGAGATAGCTTTCGGGTCCGGAATTTAAAACATTAATTTCTTTACTTTGGTTTAAGCTATGAAGCCAGTTAAAACAGTTTTGAGCACTGTGCTTTTAGAAGAAGACATTCTTGATTGGTGTAACTTTTCATGTCATGGCCACTTTAAAACGAGTATTTGTTCGTTTGCAAACTATACCCTAAAAAGAACAGGAAGCTACATAGCTACCTATTCTTTTTAGGGAGCTGTTTAGTACTTCCTGCTAGGTCTACTGATAAAAGACGGTCATGTGCCCATGGGTCTTAAAATTTTGACTGGGTATTACTTGGGTGACGTCATACTGAATTCAAACCCGCAAATAACCGGCAAACTCTACGAGTTCAGACAACAAAATAGTATTGTCCATCCTAAATCACAAAAAATCATATCAAATGCCAACACAGTCATCCACTTTTCCATTGAATATTCGTTGTCTGGACCTATTAGATTTTCGTTTCTCTTACAAGTTCATTAAATATTTCAAACAAAATCATTTTCATATCATACTGGTGCAAACAAGGAGTCATTGTTTTAAGTTAACACTTCAGAGACAAAAATATTGCATGATGAAACGGACATTTGTTGTAGTTCTCACCAATGTCACAATAAGAATAAATCCCAAATTTTAATACCGCGAGACTTAAACTATAAGTAGTTAAATAAAGCAGTGGTGTAGCCATGAGAGAGCCAGGGGGCAATGCAGTCAAATTATTTTGTAAAACATTTTTCCCCCAATAACTTCAGGCAGGTGTTTGAAAAAACAGGAAGCTTTTTCTTTGACAGAAGAAAATACGCCATTTACATTACATACAAACTTTGATAAGTATGATCAGCTTGGCAATTAATCAATTCAGCCAGTTGACAAATATCAATAATGACGGCGCTCTGGTTTAATTTGTCAAAACATAGCTCAACCCCATGCATGCACTATCAACATTTATAAATACCATAGTCATGTGCATTGTACATTGTACAAGCATGCTGCTTAACGTTGGACTGGCTTCAATACAGTAACTGCATAAAAAGGTGTCGCGGCAGACATAAATTTATTTTGGTTGCCCCTTGAGAAAAACCTTGCCACCTAACAAAGAAATTCTGGCTACGCCAGTGAAATAAAACCCTCATTGCATTTTGAGTACCCTGCGTTGGCCTGCATGTGATCATCAAAGCAATGTAGTGAGCATTCTTGTAGTTATTATATTTTGTCGTAGTTTTCTTTCAGTCCGTGATACGTTTTCGCATCATTGCCATGTGTCGTAACATAGGCTATAGTTATGAAAAGTTACGATCGCTACCCCCATTGACGTCTCTGTATTTTGGACGTATTTGTATTTTGGTCGGGGCCGGGAATAGGCCAATTACATTATTTAACGGAAGGTCATTGGCGTTTATCTTACCTATAAGATTTCCCCAAACTGCCACTAAGCCTTACTTTGAAAATGACACTTTTCACCACCTTGTAAGTTAATTCAAAATCAAAACATTTCACATGTTAAGATTCCACAATTCAGAATTACACTTTCCAAGTGAAACACAAGTTGCAAACAAATGTTAATCAGTAAAGTAATTTTTTTTATTAAAATAGATTTCTGATTATTTATTGTTTTGACCATTTTCATTTAGTTTTAGGTTAACACCTTTTGATACATATGATTGACCGAAAAAAAGTTAAAATGGTTTTGGACATAGTAGCTGCATTCAAAATGTATGACATTACAACAAGCAGGGTGTACTTTGATTCATAAATGTGTTGTGAATTTTGTCACTTTTTTGCCAAATCGTGAAGAGTTTTTCGCTGTCGGGCTATATGTTTGCATAGTAAGGACGGTTGACCGAGTTCTACCCTATCAACCAATGTGTTTCTCATATGTCTTAGCACTCTGGTTTGAAATCAACACAGTTTCTAACGAGAAATCGAAGGATGCATTTTCACCGTATAAAACAAATATAGCAGCAGGAAACTGTGCTCTTTGCAGCACTGTTAATATACGGCTACTTGTACTGAGTATAGGTCGACATCATAGTCTTAATGTTAAGTGGAATGATAAGGCTCAGAGCCCTGTTCAGCCAAAGTAACGGACGGGAATCGTAAGCTATATTAACTAATTAAGTCTGTTCCATCTGTATCAGAAACCATTATTTAAGATTAAGATGTTTCCTTACAATGGATGTGTGTTTAGCTGGTATATTCTCGTAATTGTTGTTTCGTCTTTTTCGTTGAATGCGAGTTTCTCGGTCGTCATGGGACCTGCGGAGGGTTTCGATGATTATGCTGACGTCTTTTTTACCGGGACGATTGTGGGTTTACGGTGTACTGTTTATGGTGTTGATATCGACACTTATTAACACTACCATCTATGTAAATGGCGCATTAATTTTTGAAAATGGAGAACGGAGTGAAACAATAAATGGAATATTCGTGTGGCGCAATTCTAATGAGAACACTTTAAAGCTTCAGTTGACCAACCTAACATTAGAACATTCTGGTAAATATACTTGTAGGGGAGAGTCTGATAAAGGTACCAGAGAAAATTCTTACTCTCTAAATGTTACATCTGATTCACCTCAGTGTATCAAAAAAATTGAAGAAAGGGAAGAATCTCGTTATATTCTTGTCTGTTATCCTCTGTATTTTCAAAATGAGGAATATTTTACCTGGGAAAAAGGAAATCGGGGTGGATCGTTTTCAAAATTGTTTAACTTTATATCCATGAATCTAGCAACTCAAGCTGTTAGTACTTTAAAAAATATTACCATCAAGGAAAATACTCCAGAAATTTACAGATGCTCAGTGCGGACGGTAAGCCTCAATCCAATCGAACGGTCTTGTCTTTTCAACGTGTCACGTTTTTCAAAATCAGACTATAATGGATTGTCAACTAATTGCAATGGATGTATTTCACAGCAGTCGCTTATACAAGATGCCAATTTAAGCGACGGTGGCTCCAACAACGACCCCACACGTAGCTTTAAACCCCCCCCCCCGAAAACCCACCTTCAAATATAGCATTAATACTCTCATCTATAAACTTCCTTGCAATTGGAGTTTTGTTATTTTGTATCTTCTTCCTTCTGAGAAAAAGTGGCTTTCTTTACAATTTCAAGCACTTTAACTGTAAAAATTCGGGATCGGAGGGTCAAACTGACCAAAGAACTAAAGTGTTGGGTGAAAATTGTGAAAACAGTGTTACAGGAATTACTCACACATATTTTGAAAATGATTTGAACGTCTGTCGGTGTGATGGCCTCATGGAAAATGCTCAGCAAGCCAACTTAACTCAAATGAAGGTTGCCTTTTGTATTCAAAAACGTTGTTCCGCCAAAACCGAGACCCACAGATTTCATCGAGTTCAAGAATGTCATCGTCAGAAGTCCCGGATGGAGATAAGTCAACGTACTATTATGTCTCCAATTAGAACTTACAAAACAGGACAATCGATTTTTATGTTAAATACCAAAACATATTTCAACGCCGAGTAGTCTTCGTTTCCTACAGAAGAGACAAATAACGGGTTTTTGTGCTTGGAAAGTAGAGGGATAAAGTATACTCCCGCCCCCACAAATTTCGCTGGGGGCTTGCGCCCCCAGGACCCCGCTTCCTACGCCATTGACAAACACATTTTTATTCATGCCAGCGTAACTGGATGGATTCACTCCGACGATGAATGAATACTTTACAGTTTTGCACTTCATAAGGCGACAACTAATAGTAAAGACGTCATAAGAAACAGGAATTTGATTAAGCAATCTCTACATATTACGCCTTTTCTCGAGCCCAGTATCAAACATAAGTCTATCATCAGTACAGTTCAGTTTGTGATGCATTCAATAATTTAGGTGGATTCCTCCTCATTCATCGACATTCCATACAGCCATTAGTAGCCCATGATGTTCCATCTTGTGACATACTCGTGAAAAGTAGCAAAATAGCAGCTAAGAGAAGTGAGGCTAACTTGACTAATCCTCATTATATGAGTTTACTTCCATGAATTATCTAGTCATGAAACAGTTATTGGTACGATACTTTGGTGGACAGTTGTGTTTCGTAGTTCTGATTGTATGTAACGTGGCCAGAAAACAATAGCATGTTAGATTAAAGTAGAAAGCTAATAGCTAGGGATCATAGAAATATTCGTGCCGGGTCAGAATTCTGGGTCCGGTAGGCCCTATGGTAGTCAGCGAACACTATGGGAAATGCATCACTTCAACGTTACATGCTAAGAATTTAGAAATAAAGGTTGTGAATGACAATTACGACAGTTTTGTAAATTTTAGGACACTTTAAATGTGGGGCCCCAAAATGTGTGTGTGTGGGGGGGGGCGGGGCACGTGCCCCTGTTGCCCCGCCTTTAATCCACTCGTGGTTATACGGCTTCTTGTAATCGAGTACAGATCGGCGTTACAGTCTTAACTGTCTTGTGGTAGGTCTGCCTAGGCCCTGAGCTCGGTGTTGTCAAAGTGAAAGCAGGAACCGTGGAGACGGGGTGGGTTAGGAGGCTTTAGCCCCCGCACTTTTTCTGCTGTGGGCATTTTGGGCCGCCTCAAATTGCTTTCATTGTATTGAACATATTGGACCACTTCAATGATTAGCCCTCGCACTCCAAAATTGGCTCCGCGGCCCCTGGAAAGAGGGGCATTGCAAAACAACCAGGTAACCCAGCCCCATTTGGATACACAACCATTTTTAAAACAAGTTCCCTGCAATGAATGTGTAATTAGTTTGGTGCATTCTCGGGATAGCTATTTCTTCTTTTCGTTGATCACGAGTTTCTCGGTCGACTTTTGACGTATGAAGGGTTTCCAGAATTACGCTAACGCCTTTTTAATGTAGCTTACCTACTTAAGGGAATGCTCCACAAAAGGTGTTAATCTATGAATGGGGGCGATCAGGGGAGGGCAGGGTACACGTCTCCCAATATTTTTAGCGGGGGACATAATATCAAATGTCCCCCCAATATTTAGAGTTATGCAGAAAAAAAATGGATGTTGTTACTCACATTTTGAAATGAATAAATGTGCATTATCCTATTAATGGCAGATGGAGAGAACGTTAGATCAGAAAAATGTAATCTGTGCCCTTTAAAATGCACCAGATTGCTTGGCTTCCAGTGGTTTCGCCTCTGGACCCCAACAGAAGACCTACAGTGGTCCCCTGATCGGAGGCACAAAGCGTTCACGCAAGCAGTTGTTCCCAATAAATTAAATCTAAAATCAGTGTGAAACGGCTACTTGTTTGATGGAAAGGTAGTTCCCGTTGAGAAATTATGAAAGGATTCATAGGCATGCACGGAAAGGACCAAATATTGTGTGCAACTCAATAAAGGAAAAAGTGGAAACTCACCTAAATGCTACTGGTGATCCGGGCCGGTTGTAAGTTTACACAGTGTTCTGTATATGCATGGTGTTGATATCGACACTATTAACACTGCCATCTTTATAAATGATGTATTAACTTTTGAAGTGCATGGAGAACAGAATGAACAATAACTGGAATATTTGTGCCTAATGACAACACTCTCAGACTTCAGTTGAGTAACCTGCCATTGGATATTTTAGAAAATACACCGGTAGGATAGTCTAATGCAGTCACTAAGGAATAATCTTCTTTTTAAAGGGTAACAGACCACACTCCAGATTGTAAAAAAATTCCCCTTTCTATCCAGACCCCTCCCAATTTAAAAGAAAACCAATTTCCCAGGGCCCCTCCTGGGAATACCTACAACTGCTTGCGCTGAGAAAAAAGCTCATGGACCTATTATGTGTATTCACCCACTGCTGTTTTTGAGCTGTCTAGTCTACCATATTGAGTGAATGCGAAGGAATCATTGACTAAATCAGAACGATGGTATTGTTTGAACCTTTGTCAATTAAGGTGTAGTCTTCAACTGTTTTTAGAAATATGGGGATATTAGTATATACTTGGGGTGATGCAAAAAGGCTCCTTGTATGCTGCATCCGACCCATTCCAATGTAAAAAATGTAAACTGTACTTAATGTATAAAAGAAAGAGTCTCCTTATTCAATTCCTTTTATATTCAGTATTTTCAAAATGGAGATATCTTACCCAAAAACAAACCAACCGCAATGGATCGTTTCAAAGTTGTTCAACATTTCACTCCTGAATCTAGCAACCCAGTGTGTTGGTACTTTTGAAAAAGATACCATCAAGGAAAATATTTCAGAAATTTACAAAAGTTCAGTCCGGACGGTAACATTTTTTCCAGTCGTAAGATCTCATCCTTACAGCGTGTCACACCTTTCAAACTCAGACCATGATATACCATCAAGACAATGAATTCATCTCACAGCAATCTGTTATCAAGTTCAAGCAAAACATATATCCCACGGAGTAGGGAAAACAAGCCAGAGAGCCACAACTGGAAAAAAGGCCGTGGCCGGCTCGACCTAAACTAATTGGTTAGAAACTGGGCGGTAAAACTTCATCTAACTTACTGACCCATGGATGGTAATAACACACTCGCAATATGCAGACAGATGGGACGGGATAAAGTATTACAAAAGTAAAAATTTGAGACGTGATGTAAAAAATGAAGAATTATATCATATAATAATTTCATAAGTAAAATTAAATGATGAATTTTAATCAACGACTTAAAATGAATTTGAAAGAAAGGTTAAAAGATGAAGATTAAAAGTCTATAGTAGGGGTGTGCAACCAGCGGCCCGCGAAACAATTTCGATTTGCGCCATTTTGGGCCCTCGTACGTCTTGTCATTTGACCGGAACTTAAACTTGGCGTAAATATACTGAATAAGCATTTTTGTCGACAAAATAGAGGTGTAACCACACGGGGGCAAGCTTCGCCAAAAATTAGTAGTCCCATACTACAATATTATTCGAGCACATGTGGGTCTACCTAGATGGGCACATTAGTCACTTAACGGGGAACTTGTGGAGGAAAAGGTGAGGGAGAGACGCCACGGCCTCATATACACCTCTCTGTTCCACCGCGGCCCCAGGATGGTCACAGCAACATGATTTGGCCCGGTATTCGAAAAGGTTGCACACCCCTGGTCTCTAGCTTAAAAAAAAACTTAGATAATTAGTGCATTGTGGAATAAAAATGATTTGCGTCTTTTGGTGGCAGCATATGTTAGTATCATCCAACAACTACCGGGTATATTATAGCTCTGTCAATATAATAAGATCCTCATACAGCACTCAAAATGTGCTGTCAAATCAGCCCTTTATTTTTTAGAGTAAGAACAAACAATCATACAAGATACAAACATAATTGCTTCTGAACAAACGTCGGTGGCTCTAACAAAGAACCCGAATGTTGCTTTAAATTTTCGGGGAAATTCAGCCACAATTGGGCATTGATATTATCATTTATTAAACTTCCCTGCAACTAGAGTTTTTTTTATTTTGTACTTTCTTTCCTACCAAAAAGTGGCTATCCTGACTTTGACCAGTGCATCAGTTCGAAAAGTCAGGATCGGGGCAATTTGGGATTATGATAGTTTCATTTTGTCACCTGCAGTAGGATAAAGTTGGAAGGACATAAAAAAGTTATGAGAATCTTTGTAACATATGCACCGTCTTCTTTCTATAAGGTATTGAAATGTTCAATCTATTTTGTTAGTTGACCGGACAATATTTTCTGAAAATGAAAATGGAAAACGGTGCACTGAAGAATTAGGGATAATCTTGTCTACTTGTGTACCTATTACATTGTAGCAACTAAGAAACTGATCTCATTAGACAGATAGGCAATCAAATTGTCGAGTTTTTGGATCAGTAGCATAAATTGGTGATCAATCATTTGATAAGGACATAAAAGTTAAAATTTTGTAGCAAATAAAAAGAAATGTCTTAATTATACCTTTTAAAATTCATTTTAACATTTTAAATGCTCTAATGATGACAACTAATTACAAACAATTCCGATCTGTCATATTTTCTACAATTTAGGGTCCCAAATGACTTACTACTCAGACAGCACCGTTGACTGCTCACTAAAGTATTACCATATTCTTTGATATGCTAGTCATACCTCAGATTTTCAGCTTTAATGGTCTCTTGTTTGGATATCAACGTCGAGATCTAAAGGTGATACCTTTCACAGCATGGTTAGGAGGTAGGAATACTGAGGAAGTGTGTTGTGTGCACCAATTTAGCTTGCTAATATGTAAGCTAATAGAAGGTGACGGTACCGTGTAAGGGGAATGTCATGTATTGTGTGCAATAATCTATTGTCTGGTAGACCTTCGGCTAGAGTGGCAAAGATCGGCTGACGACTGTGTCTAGCAAGCTAAATTATCACTTGCTCAGAGAATTCAACGTTGTACGGTACTTTTCAATCCTAATGAACTCTTCAAATCGGCTAAAATGCCAACTCCTAACGTTCAATGGATGGGTCTTTCACGAGTGCATTCCGGCTATTGTGGTTGTTATTTTTGATAAGACTGGAAAGTGTCTTGCTTTTGTAGGACTTTCTGAGGGGTTTCAACTTCAAGTTTATACCATGATCTTCTTTTACTTACACAGATCTAGATTTAAATAAAACTGAGTAGTTCCATTTTACTTGTCGAAGACATTTCCTTCACCGTTTACATTAACAGTGCCCTAAATTTTGATAGTGGATAACAGAGTTCACCAATAAGTGGGATATTTGTGTCACGCAGCCCGAACGACAATATTTTCAGGTTTGAAAAGCTTACTTGACCCCAAATCAATTTAAAGAATAAGAATAGACACGTAAGGGTGGCTGAAAGACAGAAAGAGGAAGTATGTTCCGTCAGACTACAATTAAAGGCCAAAGAAATACTGCTTTCTGAGTAGGTACATATGATACAACAAATTACAAACAAGCAGCAGCAAACAGTTTTATTATAGCTTGTTCCCCCCTAGAGATATAGCTCTTTATTGCAATGACAGGGTGCCACCATAAGCTGTTTGCTGCTACTTGTTTAAAATTTGTCGCTTTATCATATGCACCTACTTAGAAAGCAATATTTCTTTTTCCTTTAAGTTTTAAAGCAAGTTGTGTCGTAGGATGCAGTGTGTAGTCACAGTACCACAGATGTTTCTATACCCTACACTGGACGTTAACAAAGAGGTGGAGGAATCGGGTACCAACTGATCGTTAAAGATATTTATCATCATACAGGAACCGGTCTTCTTTTCGAGAGACTTATGAGCAAAATATTTTAGTGTACATCTGTTGTGCATATTTTAATCTTCTGAACGACTTGTATGGTTACGATGGATCTCGTCCATATGTGTATGTATCTCTGGTGCTTTTCCGTAGTTTCATTGTTCTCACAGACAGTTAGTTTTTCCGTTGAGATAGGACCTTTAGAGGGCTTTCAAGATTACGCTGATGTCTTCTTCGTTGGAACGATTGTGAATTTCAACGTTGCACTGTGTATGGTCTGGATATCGCCAGCACCAACAATACAATATTCTTAAATGATGTACTTATTTTTGAAAATGAAGAACAAAGTAAACATATTAATAGGATGTTTTTGTGGTACAATGCTAACGAAAACGATATCAGAATTCAAGTAAACGTAGAATTAGAAAACTCGGGTGGATATAGCTGTAGGGTAGAATCTGAAGGAATTATTGAAGAAGATGTATTCGTTTTAAATGTTGCCTCTGATTCTGCTCAATGTTTTATTAAATGTGACGAAAAGGGAGCGATGCGTCATCAACTTCTATGTTATTCTCAGCTATTCCAACATGGAACATATTTTTGGTGGGAAAAAGAAAACCAGGATGGATCTTTCAAAAATTTGTTAAAGTTTGAGCGAATAAGTTTAGCCACTAAATCTGTTAGCACTTTTAACAATGTCACTATTAAGGGAACTATTCCAGGGATTTACAGATGCTCAGTACGGTCTTCCATTAATCCTTCAGAGTTTCTAGTCGAAGGATCTTGTTTGTTTAATTTGTCACATACCTCAGATTCAGACATCACTGAACTGCAAGAAACATGTGAAGGATATAAACCGGGTTTTATTCCCAAAAAACCTGTGAATAACTCTGAGCAACCTACCACGACCGGTCTTCCAACAATGTTAGTGATGACTAAGGTTGCAACATCGAAGCTGTTCGTATTGAACTCGGTACCTAGGAGGAACCAAATCCTACTGGTGTGCTCATCCATAGCATTTTTTGCAGTAAGTGCGTTGATGTTGATTTGTGCCTACTTTCTTCTTAGAAAACGAAGCTCTCTTTCCAACGTCAAATGTATCAACTGCAAAAAATATGTGTCTGGGGCTGGCGCTAGCGAAGGGACCGTCAGCAGATTGGTTGGTCGTGGAAACAGCAGAAGGGGAGACATAGTTCACACATATGCTGAAAACGTGTTGAACTAAAATAGCTGTGATAGCGTTTTGGAAAATGCTCGAGAATCCACACAAGAAGGAGAACTTCCGTTGTATTCAAGGACGTTGTTTGAACAAAATGCAGAAATGCCACCAAGTCCAAAGGAGACGACACTAGGAGTTCAGGGAGCAGATACATACTATTCTGCACTGTATCACAATTCACAAAATACATGGAGCAATTACACATTTGTGACGAAGGCTTAACATGGGGGAATATTTTTTCTCTAGATAGTGACTCATGTGTATGTGTTCTACGTCGAGTCTTCCTTATTGATAAAATACGCCAATAGGCCTACAATTGTTGAGAGTCGGCTACGTCCTTTTTACGTCATTTGTATGGCGTCGTTTTCATTTTGTATCGTCCATCATTGTAGAAACCATCTCATAGACATTTCAATAACAACTTAGTTGACATATCAAACAAGACCAACGTAGTAGGGGTAGCCTGGTAGGCAGTACTGATTCTTAAAAATGAACAGAGAAGAGGATTTGTATCACTTATTGATACGTTTTCTTTTATAAGCTCAAATCATCAAATTTACTTTACAGATGGATATGCCAGTAAGGCTGAATCTAAAGTAAGGAAGGAAGATGATACATTCTTTGCAAATGCTGTCACTTATGGGAATCAAGGTATTACTCAATGCATATTTGAAGGCAGTTGTCGGTTTCTCTATTATCCTGCCTCTACAACTTTTAATAGAATGTTTAAAGGCGTATGAGAAAAATCCTGCTTGACCCACAAATATAGCAACTTAATATATATGAAATTTGCACGATCATCAAATTGAGAAAATATTAAGAAGATTTAAAGTTGTTTCATTTAGAATACAAGTACTAAAAATACGTTTTTACTCACAATATTTTTTAAATATCACAAGTATGGAGATCAGCCACTTATTCACCTTCAACAATGTTACTGCAGCAAGCCCGAAGCCAGGATGGAGGGAGGTGCAAAGCTCCCTTTGAAAAAATATTCCCCTGGAGGATCAAAAATACCATTGCCTTAATTTTAATGCAGTTTAAAATATATTGCCCCCTAAAAATATCCTCCCCCTGGAATCAATCTCCCCCACTACGTTGTCTAACTACAGGGTTGTATTGCAGGACGCCCATCTTACAACTCACTCGAAAATTCCACCATGTTGAAACGACCGCAGGCGACCTCCATTTTGTTGATTTCGACATAAGTCGAGCTGTAACAATTGTTCAATACCTTACTTTTAAATATATCCTTGGGAGAGATTCAAAGGATTCCCTTATTTTAAGTGCTGCATCTGGTATCTTCAGTGCTGCAGTAAATGTGTCCAAAGAGACTTCGGCCCCGCTCTGAAATGAACAGACAATGAAAACTTCATTGTGAAAGTGACAGGAACCGCACTACAAAGTTTCCATGAGAACTTACATGTAAATATAAGTCTAAGTCAAATATCAATATTATAGCTAACATTTGAAAACCAGTTCGCTTTGGTGATGAGTTTCACGTTTTTATGTACTCCACTCCTGTAAAGTACATATTTACCGTTAGAGCAAAATCTTTCCGAGTCAGGCAATTGAGTAGTTTCATTGAAGGTTATTGGAATGAAGTATCGCTCTATTTGGAGTGAATTTTACACTTCACTCCGGGTGAAATTCACTCTTCCTTAGGAGTGGTCCCTTAATTCCCTCTTTTTGGAGTGAATTTCAGTCTTTTGTTTTTAGAGTGTACTGATGATGTTGGGCGGTAAAAAATAAAACAAATAAAATCGTTTGATGTATTACGATTGTATGGACTTGGACACTTAAAGGAATGAAATACCCTCCTGAGATTGAATATAAATATATGTCCGAGGGTATTTCTGATGTGATTCAAAACCATGTAAAGGATTAGGTCGAAATCAGTGAACATGTAATAATGTTAAAACGACGTTTCGTTACATTGACTGAAGTAAAAACCAGCAATCAAACTACCGGCTAGAAAAACGAAAAACGAATAAATGTAAGTATCAAATATATCCTGATGATATATGTGGGGTTTCTTCACATGTCCATTTAGTGATGGGTGCTCCGTAGGCTGTGGCCTATATCGATCCATACCCCCACCTGAGACTTGATGAGGGACAGTCTTTGATATTAGAAACAGGAAAATTATTCTTCACAATAAAAGTAGCCTTTGTGCATGGATCTGTGGCCTCAAAATAAGGCCTGGCCCCGAGGTTTTTACTTTATTCGAAATGCCATTTTGTATCGCGGAAGGATGTATTGCAAAAAGTGCCTGAAATACCTTCAATTTCTGTTTGTTTTTGTTGGCAGCATGAGTACTTAAATTTCTTTCGTACCGCATACACATCACAAATTGAACACACCACGTCAGCAACATGGTCTAAACTGTCCTCGCCAAGTTCTTCTAGGGTGTTAAATTCGTACGGTAATATCCCCAAAGAGGATTCCCCTTAATTTAGTGGTGAGCTACCTCGAATCCTCGCAAAAGGCTTAAAAATGCTAGCGTGGAACTAACCAAACAAGCCATCCGTGTATACGTACTGCAGTTGCTTTGTAAATAATTAGTAAATCCAACTACCCGGACAAGGGAAGGGAAGCCCTGCATAATTCAAGCTTTTATTTCACGATATCATTTGTTGTTAAGAAAGGTGTTATTCAAATGAGCTCACTTTCACCGCAACCTTAGTTGCTTGGATTAATGCTATCACTCCACGGAATCCGTCGACAGAGGTTGCACATGTCTCTGTTTATGGAGGCTGAGATATAAGAATTTTTTACGTTTAAGAAAATGGATCCACGTGGGTCTCACCGGACTCTAACCATGGGAAAATGTCTGTACTAAACGTTACCCCTTTCCATAAAAGGAATTTCGTCAACTCTGTAAGACAGGAGCTCTTAACTATTTTTGTTGGCAGGTTACGAATTCCATCGGAAGAAAAATCGTGCAGGCTACATACACCGGCAGACCGGGGTGCATATCTAAGTTTTGTCTTTTGGATCTTATTTTGAAATGACTATACGACGTTGCGGTAGTTATGGTGTCTAGGGTTCTATCGCTAAGCCCCTGCTGAGGTTCAGGGCAACGCCGTCCTGTAGAATATAGACGTGATAGAGGACAACTTTCTTGAAGGTCTCAGTGGAGTACATTAAAAGTGTGGAGATTACGAGATAAGACTAAAGGGAGGGTCATTCTGCAGCGACTTTCAATCCGAATTTCGATCCGAATTTTTACAAAATCGGACCAATAGTTTTGTATTCAGCCTTTGTTCTAAGGATGGTCGCGCTATATCGATAACTGATCCTAGTTCGTCTCACAATAAACTGCTCTGCTATCATTATATAACTTATATCCCTCATCAGAGCGATATTTGTTCGAAAATCAATCCGATTTTTGTACTCGTGTCCGACAAACGCTTTCTGACGATGTGGCGTCACGAAATAATTTATTTACATTCCATTTTCGTAATCCTTTGATCATATATTCACACAGATTGGAAAAACTTTTAGCTCTTTCCAACCAGAGATGGAGAAGATTTTTACTAAAACTCACAAAAATCGGACTGTAATCCTATCTGAAATCGCTTTAGTGTGACCCGTGCTTAAAGCATTCGACTATTTTTAAAATTACATGTTATACACACTTAACAGGTTTTCTTAAGTATTATAATTTGATCATTAATTTGTCAGTCTGAATGGGGGACATCAACTGTGGAAAGTGCATGGGTGTGAAGCGGTGACTGTGACCTGGCATCATGTGAGCGGAGCGTCACATTTAGTTACATCGCGTAGGGTACCAAGACTATTTTGCCAAAAACCTTGAAAGATTGTCGTGAGTGGCATTTACCAGGCTGGGGGATGAACTGATAAAAGCTACATTTGCAGAAATAAAACGCATTCGAGAGGAGGAGACGATCACATTAAGAGCAACAAAGACATATCTACAGGTAGGCGGTCCAATGAGTGGTCTACTCGACACGTTTGAAAAAAGTGGTCCGTAGGCCTACATAACATCTAAGATTTCCAGGGTTCCGAGGACCTCTCAACAATAATCAGAACAATAGAAATAATTTAAATTTTGGTAAAATTTGGTAATTGGAACAAATCATGACAGAAAATATTAATTAAGATCGATTATTCAAAAAAAAAAAAAAAAAAAAAAACACCCACGCCACCTCTAGCTGAAGCTGTCCCGTTTACATGTATTTTTCAGACGAATTCATTTTGTCAGTTTGTTCTCACTTATGTAAGAAAGGATACAAAAGCAGTAGTGGTTCTGTACCCTTTCAAGGGAAACTGTGTAGTTGGCCTTTATCAGCTACGTTCCATCATTTGGCAACGTTTATGTCTGATACAAATACAGTAACATGCAAGATTTAATACAAAGGCACAAGAACGCACAAAGCGAAAGATCTTCTATGATTTCAGCAGTCGAAATTTCCATTTCACTGTTGTAGTTTTTTTTACGGTTAAATGGATATACCAGCATCAGGAAGGCCGTAGTTCGAAATTTAGGGTTGGGCAATTGCAAATTTCGACTTTTGCGCTCCGATTTTCTCTCCAGGCTAAGGCCTATTGTAAGATTTATTTTGGATGTGAGGGAGAGGCAACGCCCCTCCTTGAATGACGCTTGAGAACAATAACTGCACCTCAGCTGTTCTTGCCTGTGAATGACTTGTCTTTGGTTGAGCGTGACTATATATTTCAAGATCGTTCCAAGTTCATCATTTCTGCTTTAATCGGTACGACAAATGCGCGCAATTTTATTCAATGTTATGCAATGGATGGCGAAAAAGTCTTCGTATCAGCGATAGCTGTATTTATAGGTTTATTTTTAAGAAAGAAATAGAGAAAGGTAAAAGAAAATAAGAAAAGGGCACGCGCAAAGCCGATGCTCATGCTGAAAAATACCAAGGCGACTCGTAAAACTTGGAAACCGAATTGACAACGGAAGATCCAAAGATCTGAAATACACAGTCGCGCGCAGCCAAATGCAAGTCATTTACACGCAACAATTTTTGCGGCCACGAATTTTGCTTAAATTAGCGCGACAAGTCGTATGCCACCAAAAGTTTCCTGAAAATCCATTCACACGAAACGATTTGTTGCACGCGATGGCTGCGTACCACAGAATGAGGGAAAAAATTGCATCGTGTGAATAAGCCTTTAAGAAGAAAAAATGCCCGTTGTTCTTGTTGTTGCGTGTAAATGGATTTTGCTTAACTTTTGTCGTGCGCGACCCAGTGGTTGAAAGTTTAGCAATGCTCAGCTTTTTGTAAGCGGTTTTGTTGGATTGAGAGGGACAACAACATGACAAAAGCCGTACATTAAGACAAATTTAAAGAAGATAAATGAGGACTTGATGAACGAAATATACTTTGTCATTACTGAACGCAATGTAGAGAGTATTTTCACTCATGAGGTTTTGCTACTTCGGGTTCATTTATAGCAAAAATGAAAGAGAGCTTGTTTTCTCAACATCAAGGTAAATAATTCGAGTATTCTGAGAGGCCCTGGAAACCAGTATTGTAGATGACTCATGACCCAAACATTTCTTTAAGTTAAAGAAAATTGTGTATTTTTTCGGATTCCTGCATTTAATGCAGTATTACGCCCTCACTACCCTTTTTTACACAAATAAGTGTAATTATGGAAAGACTATTGCCTTGAACGTATTTCTCGAGGAAAGGGCTTGTGCAGACAGTGCCGCTTGGTCAAATAACAGTGTCTTTTAGGGA
>WURT03665855.1:0-17773 GCA_009936505.3 Holothuria glaberrima | reverse complement strand
TCTCCCAACAGTCGCGTTTTTTCATACCATATTTTGCCTAAATCCCAATCTATAGAAATATATATA
This sequence comes from Holothuria glaberrima, assembly GCA_009936505.3. Lineage (NCBI taxonomy): Eukaryota > Metazoa > Echinodermata > Holothuroidea > Aspidochirotida > Holothuriidae > Holothuria > Holothuria glaberrima. Next base: position 17,707 of record WURT03665855.1, on the reverse strand, counting down.
TATATATATATGACAGTCGAACATCCCACCCAAAGTAATTAAGTACTTGCTTGAATAAAACAATAATATATGCAGCCACCTTACTTGACATAAAATATTTGCAAAATACAACATAAACACACAACGATAAACAAGGGGATTCGAGGCTAGCTAAACGGAAACAGGAACAGAAGGGACTAGCTTACATGAGCCTCTACACCACACTAAAACACCTGCGTACATTCTTTCAGGTAGCACACCACCAATTATTCCTCCTTTGACTTACACACTAATTTGGGTCCGTTTAGTGCCCTCTGGACCATTGTAGAAGTTTTCAACGGTCACAAGCACCCTTCATATGAAAGCTGACGAGTAGGCCTTTTAACAACAAGCTCAAATTTGTGTACCATGACCGTTGAGGTTTTGAGCTAGAAAAGTCTGTATAATAGAAGGGTAGTTCCTGTTTTTACTCATTCAAAATGCCGTTTTGCATCGCGGAAGAATATATTGCAAAAAAGTGCCTAAAATAACTTCAATTTACTTTATTTTTGCAGAATGAGTACTCAACTACTATCCTATCTTATACACATCCATACATCATCAGAGGTTTAGGACACATCACTTCACCGTGACTTGGACATATTACTTCAATAAAATGGTGTAATCAGTCCCCCAAAAAGCTTTTCTAGGGTGTTAAAGTCGTAGGGTAACCTCTTCCACGGGGATTCCCCATCAGAAACCCCTACTACTGTTTCGTATAATCTTCTTGATGATCAGCATAATATGGCAAAAGATAAGCATTATTCTATTATAGATATTTTCAATAGAATTCATCCATACAAGTGAGAATAATATTAAATGTAATGTCCGAGTATTATTTATTGATAGTATAGACTTAGATTCAGTGACAAAAACCTGGAGGCCGCCTGATAGAGACTGTCAAACGGTCTTAGTAGTCGTAGGTGTATCAAATTCCACAAGTGATGTTGAAATTACTCTGACACCGTACTACCAAATAAAAAATAAAATAAAACAGTATTACCACTTTTCATCTTTTAAGTGTTTCCAACATACTTGAGAAATTCTCCATTTTTATGGTAGACTATATTTTGTACCCTTCATGACATTGCAGGACTAAGAAACGCCAAAAGTATGACATGTATCTACTACTTCATGCATATATTTATAGGAAAACATGAGAAAATGTTGCATGAAATATGAACAGGTCATGTGACATGGAAGGCATATCTTGTTGCATCGCAATTTGCAAAGGGCGTATTCGACCATAAAAAACAACAGGGCTGGATAGTTATAATTTCCAAGAAAATAGACAATCAGTTTGGAGTTAGTTCATACAAGTAGGTAGGAGAAGGGTTAGTTGATACACGTATCAGTGGGTTAGTGGATACGTAGCAACTAACACTACTCCGCCTGTATCAACTAACCACCCATGGCTTTTCTACAAAACAATTTGTACCCACATGCTTATAGAGGTTTTCACGTGACGTCATCACACTTCCGATTTCATCTCACCGTCCATGTTGGCCGTCAAACTAGCTATGTAGTACCGCAGCACAGTGCTGTAATCGCACTATAATTGCACAATGAGGAAAATTTGCTGCGAGGTTGGGTGTCACAATCGGGAGGAAACTACCAATTACTTACATTTTTATCGTATCCCTGCAAATTAAGAAAGCAAAGCAAGGTGGATTGCAGTGATTTGACAACAAAATTGGTCACCAACTCCACATACTAGACCCAACACCCAACACGAAGAGTGCAGAACAGTTATTTACAAGATAGAAGAATATGTCCGGATATTTTAAATTTGGGAGTGTAACGTTAGAAGCTTTCGCAAAGTCATTGAACATCGACTTGGGAATTAAATAAGGATCCTCGGTTCCTCGATCCAATTGATCTCACTTTTTGAACGTAATGTTCCTTGTGTTTGTCGTCCAACTTGTTGGTGATGTTTAACAAAAGGACTCGGTTTCTTCCAACATTTTCCATTGCAATGTTGAACTTCATCATACTCGCATACAGTAAGCTACTCTACATACGTAAAGTACACCGTCGCCAAGTGCAAGCTTAACGGCCAACATGGCGGGTAACCAAGAAGTCACGTGATATTGTGACGACGGGGGAAAACCTCTATTTGTATAATCATGGGAGCTAACAAATGGAGGGCAGTATTTACATAATGTTTATTTCTGGAGGCTGGTAAGGACGGTTTATCAACTAACCTGCTTCTCCCCAACAGACTAAATTTGAAATATTCGATTGCGCAATAACTTGTGATTTCCTTCGTGTGCAACTCACATAACCTGATTAAAACGTGAATATGGTCTTGAAAAAGTGACTGCTTGCCTACATAGCATGCTGCACGAAAAGGGTTTGTTTAATCACGTCACCTTAAAGTTAAATAGTAATTACATTTTGTCATAAGGTGAGATGGCTTTCGAAAAAACAAAGAAAAACAAATGCGGTAATTTGAGTAGTACAAGAATGAGATGTCAAATTATTGCGCCATCTACTATTTTAAATCGAGTAACTAAAAGTACGAGGGAAGTTATACTTAAGATATACTTAAGACTAACTTTCTTTGTGTTAATTTTGCCCCACTTCTCAATTGTTAGCACCATATTTCCCACTTGTGCTCTATAGTTGCAAACGGTGTCGGCAAATTGGGTCGACAAAAAACATATTCTTCCCCAAAACGTTTTGCGAACAATCTATCTTACCTTAATTTATCTTCATTTCAGTCACCTGTTGTTCTTCAGTCTGGTCAAGTGCTTCCTCCTCTCGTATTAAGAGATTAGTCACCCTTCAGAAAAGAGTTGTTCGCCACATTACGTGCCAATGTCACGTGATCACACTAGCAATCTGTTCAAAAGCCTAAACCACCTAAAGTTACACGATGTCATAAACTTGAATACAGTCACATTTACCTATAAACTAACTCATAACCTGTTGCCAACACCATTTTCTGACTTCAACGTGCACAATTATCTGTACATGGTTATAATACACGACAGTCTGACCATCTCCTCATTCCTACCACCTCATCATCTTCTAACAAAACTTTTTTTTGGGATCGTGCTGTCAGACTCTGGAATACCATCCCTAGTCATGTGAATAACAAACCAAACCTGACTTTTTCCGTAGCAACTTTCCTAAATATATTATCAATGACTTTGAGCATTTACTCCCCTTAATTGTTCTCCCCTTGGGTAGGGTGGGGGTCATCTTTTCTTTTTCTTGGGGGTGGGGTGTTATCATCGTTCTTGTGGTGCTTGGTTTCTGAAACTGTAACTACAATTTATGTTAGTTTTTTGTGTGGGACGTAAGGGTAGGTTTTTCTTGGTTCCTTAGATTCTTTTTCCTTTTTTCTTGCATTGTAAAAATTATATATGTTTTCTTTGTAGGGAGGGCATTCTCGACAAGCCTCTGGCTTCTAGGGCAATTCCTTTCACTCCTCAATATTTTGTAACTAAAATGTTCAGTTGAAATTGTAACTACAATTAAAATGAAAAAACAAATAAATGAAATGAAGATATTGACAAAGAAACAAATTATATGAACGTCTCCAGTCCTCTTAGTTATTGACTGTTTTGCTACATTAGTCTAAAAAAGTTGAGGAAAGATTGCACTTTGTAAAGATTTTGATAAAAACTAGACAAGATGATTTTCGAGACCAGTAAGCTGATAGTTAACGTTCTAATTTTAGTGAAAGAGCGACGCACATTATGACCACCATAGTAGGAAAAGTGATCAGAAAACCCAAAGGCTTAGGGATACCTTGCTGAAAGCGAATGATTTGTTGCGATGACTCGGTTCATTCCTCAGATTTACACTTCATGACTTTTACAATTTTTACAATTTTTTCACATCTTGACTTCCTCTGCTGACCTCATGTGACCTTTGGACCCCACCAAAATGTGAATAACAAAAAATGAATAAAACAGAACATGTCCTAGGGAGGAATCGTATCCTTGACCGTCTGCGTGAGAGGCCGAGCTCTTATCCACTACCGTTACCAAAGAACTCGTTCAACATAAAGTATTTGTAATCACCCTATAGTCTTAGCATCCTTTACACTTGTTCATAATTAGATAATTCAAATAAGAATTGTTAGTTTGACCTTTACCAAAAACAATAGGGTTTGTCTTTTGACTATAACGCATCCACATTCCAAGTATGAAAAGCATCTGTGCTTCCTACCTAGAGATGTCGTGTTTATAAGGTTTTCGGTTTTTGATATCTGGTGACTTCAAATAACCTTTGTCTTTCAGCAAAAACAAAAGGGATTTTTTCTTATGTTATAATATATACAAATTAGGAAAATCATCCATCATTGCTATCTTGACTTACCGTGTTAACAAGCCAAGCGTCACAAACGCACATTCATACATTCACGCAATCGCCCGCGTGATTGCATAGATTTCTTTAGCCTTCGGCAAGAAATCAAAAACGAAAGAAGAAACAACGAAATTTCAAAATGCATTCGAAACATTGAAATTTTGCTTTAACAAAGGTCACACGCTTCTCACTGGGAGCCGCCAGGATGACCAAATATACCCGGCCACAATTGGCTAAGAATAATAAGAGCAATAAAAGTTGAGAAGTAAGTGCTGTTACGTTGGAATACAACATCATAACCGATTTTGTTTAGGCCTAAAGGTCCAGCTGAGTCCGATGTCATTTAGTACGTTTTACACACTATATCAACTTCATTTGGCAATAGCTTCAAGAGACCTTTTCTTTCACAAGGGAATCCTTCCCCTTTGAGTTTGATAAAAGACGGCCCAAATTTTCATGACCTTGCGATGACAGGGCAAAACTTTTGCCTTATAAAGTTAGGCCAAAGAGAGCAAGTAGGTCCATTATTAAACGTTTAATGGAACTTATTATTAAGGATATTGGCAATCAAGCCGATTCCCTTAGCAAACAAAACGATTAGAAATCTGGGCACTTTAAACATCATGAAATCTTGTGAAAACATATCGAATATATCTAACAGAGTTATTAATTCAACACAAACTAATCAGATTGTCCATCGACGTCCAAAGCTGAAGCAGGAAAAAAGCATATCAGTATGGAAATGTCCATGAGAGTACTGAGACGTTGACACTTTTACCTCAAAATATATACATGTTGGTTTTGACAATTCCTTCCATGGTCTGTTGTAAAGAGATGTTTCCGGGTTTTCTTGTCTTGTGGTGATAAGTTGAACTCACGCTTCCTCTCCATCATTTTAGGGTCACGTCCAGTGTTGTTATTAGTACTAATTTATTTTTATGTTTTTTTTTTCATTTTTAATAGTACAAAGTACGCAGCAATGCATGTCAAATCATGCTGCATCGGCTGCTCTAAAATGTGGTTTCTAAACCCAATCACTTTAATAGTTTATGTGGGCAGTGGGGTCGTGGGACTTCTCGAAGTGGGTGGGGCGCTGGGGGGGGGGGGGGAAGCGGTCCGCCGGAGGAACACACCAAAATGAAGGACTGGCGTCACTGTAGGCATCTTAGTGATGTGCAACGCTCCCCTGTAGGCTCTAGGCCCCTGATGGGTCCAGGGACAACACTCCATTGGGGGTCCATGGGATGCAGCCCTTGCGGAGGCTCTGGGGTGTTTGTAAAAAGTGACCATTGGAATAAAGCGCATTTGATTATCTCCAAAATTTCATTACAGCGCACTAAAGTAAGCCCACAGTGGCGTACTCAGGATTTCTCTCACGGGGGGGGGGGGCATTCAGTATACTGTGTGATCGCCAGTCTGGGGAGGAGTGTAAGGGGAGTGGTTTCCCCGTCCTTTCTGAAAATTTTTGAAAAATTGGGCTTCCTTATAATATTAATAGCTGTGGATTACATCTCCCAGTAAGGCTTTCCTTCACACAGTTTAACAAATAGATGCACACGAAGCGCTTCGCAAAATTGCAGTTTCGAGAACGTTTTGTGCAATTTTAGTCGTATGTTTTAGTGATTAAGTGATAGTGGGTCCTCTTGTTCATATCAACATATGAGTGAATGGTGTGTTTGCTCATAATTTCATACCCAAAATCTCATTGGGGGGGGGGGGCATCCGGGGAGCACAGCCATTCGGGGGGCACGTGTCCCCTGCCCCTCTGGCGACGCCACTGTAGTGGGGTATAACACGTTACCAACCCGTCGCCAAAAACGGATTTAATGCAAAGAGCTTTAATATGCATTTCTGTGAAGGATATCGTGTCTTGGCTGTCACTACTTCACATGAACTGAAAGCTCATAGACTAACTAGAAAAGTATTAAACCAAGGACCATCCTAGGCAAGCGAATTAATCACTTAGAGTATACACAACACGCAGGTTCATGAATAATGTGATTTGCTAAAGTTGCATCTATGTAATGATCATAGTGTTTGAGAATGTACTTTGATCAAAATCCCCTTCTCCATCACATGCATCTTCTACATGGCATTATATTTAACACTGATGGAAATACCCACAGCTAGTTTGTTCCAAGACTAATTTCCAGATACATTATATTTTTAGCACTGTTGGAATTTGTTTCCTTGTAGTCAGATCATGGAGCTACTACGTAAGATATGGTCTTAAGTAAGGAACGATCTTCTTAAAAATGTCGCTTTCAAGTTAATTGCTTAAAATTCACTTCCTTGGTAATCTTGCTCCTGGCAGGCTTTGCACCAGTGGTCACTCTTCCCTGCTGTAAATACCTGAAGGTTTAACTGGACAGTAAGAAAATTATATATGTAATGAAAGTTACAAAGACATGAGTGGCATAGGATTTCCCTTGTTAATCCATTTCTTAAATTCATTTGAAAAGAGGAAGAGAAAAAGATTCCTCTGTTTAATATTGTTTGAGAGGATTTTGTATTGATTGGTTACACAATGCATGTGTCGATCATCAAAATCTGATTCAGATTCAAATTTATTAAAAAGTAAACCCAAGCATCGAAGGGCAGTTGTTTTACAAAGCTTACCGGCCACGAATGTGGGATCTAGACGCCTACGGCTTCTAAAATGCAACATCTCGTAAGGTGGCTAGCCAACTTGGCAAGTTAGATCAAATATTTTTGTATTTCTTTGTGAAGGCTAGTTTCAATGGAAAAAAAAGTGCAGTGCTCTCGGATGAGAAACCCACCTTGCTTTCAAAGGGCCGGGATTCAACCACAATCCTCTCCTTTGCTAAGCTTCATATCTTTAACTGCCACCGTCTTTTTCTACACGGACACCGCCCCGGTTACAGCACCGATTTTGTGCTTTCATAAAAAATTACAGGAGAGCAAGGACGGCGATTTGCAAATTGTTGTCAATATGGGGGGGCATTTTCAAATAATTTACTGTTTAAAAAATTCAATGGAGGATTTCTAAGATATTGGGGGCATTTCCCCCTGTCCCCTGGGACCGCCGCCCATGGAGGAGAGAATACCCAGACAACATCAAGAACAAGGGGACTAACTGGAGGAAGTTTGATGGGCACTAGAAAAATGGAAAGCCAAGCTCAGCAAGTAACCAAAAGGAATACAGAACTTACAAAAAGAAAAGTGTAGCTAACAAGATTACAAAGTTGAAGTAAAAAATTATATCAATAGGTCAGATATTGATAACACACTAAAAGTAGGTAAGAATAAACGGCTCATCACAACCCTTGGATCCATGAATACTATTGCGAACTTGTCTGGTTTCACGTCTTTTTCACTTTTGTGTGATTTATTTGCTTTTAAAATATTGTAGCTGGCAGTAATCAACAATTAACTATGCAACGACAACGGCAATGGCTGGTATAAGACCCAAGGTTTCCATTGCAGTGGTCAATGAAAATGGCAACACAACGGATAAGTAAAATTACTACTTTTAGGGTCATGTTGTTACCAAAATTCTTGATTATTGGAAGTATTGACCATGTTAAATCTAGTTGTCCCTCTCGGAGGTAGCTTCTTTGGGGTAACAGAACTCCTTCGGAGGAAACGTATGGCTTTGCCTTTTAGCTCTTCTCCAGAAAGTCGAGGGGACTTTGGAAAAGAGTTAATATTAGAGCGAACTCTAGATTATAGCGGACTAAAGTAGAATAAGTGCCCATGTTCCTCGTATTGGCGTAACCATGCAGCTTAAAGGGGGTAACAGACTTTGATGGCCGTTAATGAACTTTCCAAAAGTACGATCACTAGCAAAATTTTGGGGAGCAGCAATTTGGACCACCATTTATGGGTGTGTGCATCAAAAAAGACTTGCAGCATCTCTCTGAATACAGACCTTAGGTTTTCAAGTGGTGGAAATCCGGCCATTTGCGGTAGTTAACGTTCACTAAATGGCCCCCAAAGATTTAGAGGAACCCCAAATTTTCTTTCAGATAGAATACAATCGTATAAAAGAAAATTGCATTTTTTTGAAAATTTCCCGGAAGACATTTAAAGGGGCTCATTGAGTTCACATCGATTATTTTTTGTGACGAGTTTGAAGGAAACCATTGCATGACAATGCTTCTAACTAGCCTCATTACTCATGTTTCGCTTCCTACAGTTACCGAAAATGTGAGAAATTGTAGATTTTGTGGAAAGGGATTGCATATGATTGCTACATAATGGTAAAAAGTGTCTGGTCACGAATTTGCAATAAATGATTTTAATCATTACTTTTCCTATCATTGCCATTTCAGTTGCGAGTCAGATGTGCAGAATCTCTTAGTTTGATCATTTACCATCAAGATATGAGTAAATCTCAACAGATGTGAAAAAAATCATAAATTTTGTGAACCAACTCAATAAGCCCCTTTAAGGTCTGTGGACATGTAACCAAAACAACTGACTTACCCAACAACACTACATTATAAAAACAAAAGAGCGGAATTCACTTCAAAAAGAGTGTGCCCAGTGAATAAAAGAGTGAGTTTCGCCACACGTAGAGTGACAATTCACTCAAAGAGAGTGATACTTTACACACATGGAATGAAATATCGCTCTAATCTTTCGTCCCTAGCCCCGGGCCCCTCACATATTTGACCAATGACCATAACATTCGATGATATTGTGCGTTTTAGACATATTCCCTTCAAATATTTTGGTTGAAGGAAACGGAATATCTTTGATATTTTTGGAAAACCGTAATTTTTGCTGATATTATTCGTGAATACAAAACTTTCCGGTGACTCAAAGGTCATGAAAAACGGTTTTCCGTCGAGCCTAGCGCGCACAGTTATCAGAATGCGTATTCTGTCAGTCTGTGGCAAGACATTCTGAGGTACACATGCACATTCCTCCGTAACTTGGTTGGCCACGGAATACCTTTCTTGAATCCTCCTGTTGAGCTGGGCAAATGCAGTGATGATTGCTTAAGTTGGTGTATGTATGTGAGACATAGTCCCCTCAAATAAAGGACGACGGAGTACCTTTAATAATTTGAGAAAACCTGCAATATTTGATAACATTTGCTCGTATGACTATACGGCATGATCCCTTGCATTTTGGTTGAGGCGAGATACCCTTCATCCCGCTCAGATTTTGTCAATGGCTGTAATACTTCACTCGCATCTCATGTTGCGACACCCATATCTAGTGAATACTGAGACACTATTCAGCTTCACAAGGCCTGAAGATGAAGTCTTGGTGACTTCGAAATATAGCAGCATGTCATCCCTAATCAGGATATTCGCTTGTATTTCGTTCATTTTATCTGTATGGACCAAACCTATATTTGTTTATATATATATATATATACATATATATATTATATGTAGGTAATAGTCAACACTCCTCTAAACTAGGGTCTGACCCCACGGTAGGGTAAACCAACGTAATTTCCAATTGAGCTAAGAAATGGCGGCTAAAGGGTGAAATTGATGAAAAGTAGCTAATTGGATTGTTAAACCTAGAGCCAAAGCAGGCAAAGCATTTGGTATAGAGTCAAAACTCACAAAGAGGATAATCCTCTGAGACTTACCACTTCAGGAATGGGTACTGCAATTGAAAATTTGTCGGCTTTTACTGAAGTCTTTCTTCAGCCATTAGATATGCATTCGCCCCATTATTCAAAAGATACCACTGACTTCTTGAATAGATTATTTAAGTTAACAGAAGAAAGACCCCTGCCCCAATCTGCATTGTTAGTATCTTGGGACATTACCGCCACGTTCCCTAACATTGACAATGGTTTAGGGCTCGAATCCGTTAGAGACGCTTTAGATGGTCGTGATGTTTGTAATCCCTCCACAGAATGTCTTTTATACATTTTGTTTGAAATACAGCAATTCCTCGTTCGAATGTAGTCATTTTTTACAAATCCATGGAACTGCAATTGGCCCGAAAAATGCTTGTAGTTATGCTGATATTGCTAAAGATAAACTTGATCGGATTGCTAATACTGAGTGCCCTTTTAAGCCAAACAACAGGTGGCGTTTCTGAGATGACATTTTTGAAGTGTTGACTCATGGAGTGGAAGCCCTCCAGAGGTACACTAACTTCATTAATTCTGTTTATCCCACGATTAAATTTGTACTACGTTTCTCTAACAAACAGCTTAAATTCCAAGACGTTAACATTGAACTCAAAAATGGTCAACTTTCTAGTAGTGTATTTTCAAAGCCTACTGACGGCCATCTATATTTATTAACTAATAGTGTCCACCCTAAGTCTAACTTAAAAAATATTCCTTACAGCATTGCCTTAAGACTTTAAAGAATATGTTCCAGTCATGAGAATTTGCAGGAGAAATTTGCAGAGTATAGATCTTAGAATTATTTAATTGAAAGAGGTTATGCTCCAGACTTTTTTCAAAAAGAATTTGTCAAGGCAGACAAAGTTTCTAGAGGTGAGGTTTTTAAACCAAGTCACAAAAAAGAAAAGCACGAAAATTCCCTTTAGTTTTGGACTACAACTCTGTAAATTCAAATGTAGGGAGCATTATTAGTAAGCACCTTCCTCTTTTACATAGCTCTTCTAAACTTAGGACTTTTTCCAGAGCGGTCTATTTTTCCGGTGTATCGGAAATGCAAATCAGGGGCTATCAAAGAAGGGGGAATGTTTCAAATGTGACAGAGTGCGTTGTGACTTGTGTCAAAATTTTCTTAAAGAGGGTTCTCATTTCACCAGTGCTGTTACTGGTAAATCATATCCTCTGAATGCTTAAGTTTCATGTACTAATTCTAAAGTTATTTACTTAGCCATTTGCTGTAAGTGTAATGTGCAATATGTGGGGTCGACTACTAAATCAGTTTAAAGTTCGTTGTAGAAATCATAAGTCAGATATGCTGCATGGAAAAAGTAGGTGTGAATTAGCTGTTCGTTTTAAAGATATTCAACATAATCTTAAAGATATAAAATTTATGATAATTGAACAGTTTTTAAGCAAAAATACTGTTCAAAATTTTTAAATCAAAAGATAAGGAAATTGGGTAGCACAATTGCAATCGTCATATCCATTAGGACTCAACAAAAGGGGAGAGTTTAACTCATTCAAAAGTGTAAGCTTCTTATCTACTTAGATTTTCAGGGTTTTAGCTTGTATTACAGTTTTAGGTTTTCTATTCATTTTATCGACTGGATTTCGTCTTTCTTATTGGGTACAGCTTTAATTTACCAGTCAGACTGCGTTTTAATTTCTTTTAGGTTTATTTTATTTGTTTAGCATCTTCAAGTTTAATTTGGGAAGGTATCTTGCATAAAAGGTGGGACTACTACGCAGACTGGTATTTACTTCTCTTGGACTTCTTTGGGCGTTCTGTTCATGTGATTTTCGCTTTGGGACTTTTATTCACTCATACCAGCTAGGGTGTTTGTCAATAGGTTTTATTAGGATTTACGGTTTAAGCTTTTTAGTTGTTTGGTTACTGTATTTTAAGTGTTTTCACAACCTGTTTATACGCCTTTACCCTTCTGCTATATATTTGCGTTAACGTGCTATGTTCAGTCACACTGATAAAGTCTGAATAAAGAGACGAAAGCTCCTGGGTGAGATGCATTTTACAAAATAACTTTTAAACCGGCAGTTGCCTCCTTTTTATCATTTTGCTCTAATATGGTTCCTGAAAAGTTGAGTCTTCTGAATCCATAAGGATCCTACAAGTTTCCTGAGGAATATTGTTGCCAGTAACTGTACTCAGAACGCGGTCAACTTAAATACTGTTGGGTTAAGTTTTCCATTGTTACGTCATAGGAACGCGTCCCAAAGACCTTAGGCCATTTTCCTCAAACATAGGCACTTGCCTTATACTGAAAGAGGATGTTAGAAATGAATGGAAAACTTAGCCTCAAGCAGGATTCGAACCAGCAGCCTCCCGCATACAAGGCGGATGCTCTGACCACTGAGCCATGCTCAACCTCTCGCACAAAATCAGATGCTCCGACTACTGAGCCTATGGAACAGAAGGCGGTCAGCTGAGCTTAAATACTGTTGGATTAAGTTTTCCATTGTTACGTCATAGGAACGCGTCCCATGACGTAGCGACTTTATATGAATGAGTCAGTCAACGCTGTTTTAAATAGTCGCCTGAGGAAAATGAATGTTTCAGGAAAATGGCCTAAGGTGCAGGCGACGAAAATGAAAGTTTGAGGAAAGTCGCTTGAGGAAAATGAATGTTTAAGGAAAATGGCCTAAGGTGCGACTATTTAATACAGCGTTGACTAACTCATTCATATAAAGTCGCTACGTCTAACTACCTACACAATACTACATGGGACGCGTTCCTATGACGTTAACTTACTATGTCGACTGCCTACCGCCATTATCTTACTATCATGACAAGTCGTATGGCACTTTGAGAGCACCTTACTTTTGAAAATTCTCTACAGTCATACCCGTGCGTCTTTGGCACACCAATCTTTGAGCAGTGGAAAGTGTAGACATTTGTAGATCAAAGTTTGATTAGGTTAGTTATTTACTTATATGTTTAAAGTGTTGTTCGACGTAGGGTTTCCTGTCAGATTCCAGTGTGAATAAGAGCAAGCAACAGTCATAAAGAAATTCGGACACGCAAAGTTAATAATCGCTTGCAGGTAAGGGCTTTACCATAGAGTATTAGGCTATTTCGTTTATTTGCTAAACAATAAAATGTATTGTACTTGTATGGCACGAGTTCAAGTTGTACTTGTTCTGAATACTTTAGGTGCTATTTATAATTTTTGTAAGTTTGTTTGTTTGTTTGTTTTTTTTTTTTTGCAATTACCTTGATGAAAGTAGCTATATTTTGCACCCCTTCAATTTCTTCAACGTGTTTCATCGTAGATTAGGTATATTTATTGGCAGTGGCGTAGCCAGACTTTTCAATCGGGGAGGGGGGGGGGCAAAGGGGGAGAAGGGTATGACTGGTGGGGCAGACTTAGCTGATATAATAGGACTATCTAAGCCGAGCGCCACCAATTTTTGGCTTTGCAAACCCCTCAGATGGCCGGAAACGGCACTTCCCGAGTGTTTCAAGCTGCATGTACCCAAGCCTTGAAATATGGATCTCATGTCTGCAATTTCTCATTTAATGCAAAAAAAAATCAATCTATGAAAAATGTTAATAAATGTTTCTTTGCGGATTGCCACCATCAGTTGGCGCGGAGTGTACAAGAAAATTTTTGGCTTTGCAAACTCTCAGATGGCTGGAACGGCACTTCCCGAGTGTTCTAAGCAAGAATATGTTCATCCTCCACTTCGAAATTCTCCCCGCTTCTTGGAGCTTCTTGGATTTTTTAGCCTAAAAGTAGACCGAAAACAGTCAATGACTTTCACACACAAAGTCAATGCGTCAGTATGTCCGGTTGGATATAAATGGAAGTTGATATATTCGACTCGAGGGAGACAGAGCTCAGACCCTCAGTTTGGTGTTGCCATTCTTGGGCTAAATATAGTGAAGGTGGACATATTCGGCAGATACCGGTAAGAGTCCTGTGTGAACTTGCTCATAATCGGATTCTAGTCGTACAGTATATTTCTAGGACCAACAAAATCGCAATAGCCATCATCATGTAGACTGTAGACATACATATTTGACGTGTATTAAAATATTTTTTCCTCGGTCTGTAATTTCATTGGGGGCAAGTTGGGGGCGAGAGTTTCAACTGGGGGCTCCCGCCCCCAGCCCCGCTGGCTACGCCACTGTTTATTGGTGACAACCATATACGGCCTGAAACCTTAGAACAAACATGAATTCAAACAGGTTTAAACCATTACGTACATATTTCACAAATTCTGGTTAAAATCGAAATGGACAACTTGGCATGTAATCTTTATTAGGTAGAAAGCTTGAAAGACCGGAAGCAAGTTTATCTTTTTTCTCCTATTTTCAAAAATCAGGGTTTCTTAAGTTCGATTCGAAATTAGAGTTCAGCTGCTCAGATCAATCAGTGGATTGATTAATTCTTTTTATAAAGCTGAGCCAGTAGATGTCTCCCAGCTAACTTGATGGTCCAATCGGATCTAGTTGTAAATATTAGATGTCGTGAAGAAGGGTGGTGGTGAAAACACAGATACATAAGCATTAACCGAAATATCGCTACATTTTTAAACATAGTCGCTGTGGTAGGGATTTGTTAGGTGTTAAGACAAAAGTAGACTCCCGTGGAGGAAAGTTTCGGAATTGAAGGGCTGACATTATTTTTGAGTAGCAAACATGTAAGATTGGCTAAAAGGCGATGATACTCCGGGCGTGATGTTTGGGTGTGAAGGTGCCATGGTTTGCTTAATGGAGGGAATAAAACGCCAACAGAAAATAGATGGGTGCAGAGAGAAGTCCGAAACCAAGTTAGTGGGGTCTAGTACGCAGGGGCCCACTAAACTTTCCCACGGTGGGACATAATAATTACTGTATCTCTCCTGTAGTTTTGTGGTCTAGTGGCGTTTTATTTCAATATTTACCGTAGAGTGTGATATGTATTTTGAAGGAAAAGAAGGAACTTGAAATAGGGATAAATAATATCACAATGAAAATCACTATCTGTCTCATGAGTATGCAACCTTTTTACCACTTAGCCTCATTGCCTTTCTTTGAACTGCTGAACAACCGCATCAAGGCAGAGTATGGTGAACGGTCAAAATCAATCTCAACGGAGGGGCATCTCCAATCTTTCTCGTTTTTAGGGTGCTTAGATGCAAACATTGCATAGTTTACAAACCTATGAAGTATTTAATAGGAACCAGCGAGGGTTAAAACATGGTTTAGAAAAGAAGGGAGCTCATTCATGAGAAATCCTCACATAAGAGCCCTTTTGATGCGTCTGCGGTAGGGGTCTGGAAAAATTAGCAAAAGAAAAATTCTTTAGACACACTCTCTCCGTTTCTAAAGCCCGTGCCAACGTTGTGGAGTAGCTGGTTTTAACGTAACAGTTGCCCATAATAGTCTTACTACTTGATTTTACTTCTGCACGCTTAGCGCGTACTCAATATTATAAAGCCTGGGCTACTTTGATCTTTTTTATGAAACACCGCCGAAAATTTCGAGCAACTCTCGCTTTTTCCAGAGCCCGTTTAGTTTGTGTGGTCAGAGTGTTACATTTATGCACAATGAACAAGCAACATGGAAGGACAAGAAAGAACATAAAAGCACGGCTACAGACTTTTTTTTTTTCATAACCGTACATATTGAACGAAAAAGTATGAATACCACCATACCGTTTGCCATGTTTGTTAGCAGTAACAATCAAAAATAACTATCAACGGGTGGCAAATACCAGTAAATCAAATAGTTTCCTTGGGGAATTACACAATAAATTACTTGGTATTAAATGTTCCATCTGAGGAAAAATTTAGTGTATGAGAATAAGGTTTGAAATAAATTGGACAAAGGTGAGGCTGTATTTTGTTATAAATTCTTGGACGTCGACCTAGATTGTAACTTGTGTAGATATTTTCATAGAAGTCATCCCCCATACAACGGATGTCTCACACAACTCTCTACTTAGAAGTTTCTATACAAAATTTATTTCAGAAGTTCAATTACGTGGTGTCAATTTTACTGTTCTTTACATCTCTCACAGATGTTTGTATAATGAAGCTAGTAAGTGCCCGGTTAATGTGGTTCCACTTTTTACTCATAGTGTCTGTAGATGGGGTAGGTGACAGGGTCGATTTCGAATCGATTCCCAAGCCTGCATTGTTTCTTGAAGGCATCACTCTCCGACTGTATTGCACACAAGCTTCTACGGACAACATCGAGATTCGCTCTTCTACCCAACTTATTGTTGAAGGATCAAACTTAGTCGACGGAATTACAGAAATATATGATCTTGAGAAAGTAAATTCAACAACTTGTGTTCTTGTTATTAAAAATTTTACCAGAAATAAAAGTGGAATTTACGTCTGCCAAGAAGGAGAAAAAACAGGCTTTGCGCACGTGCAAGCTCTGTACAGTCCATCAAATCAAAGTCCTGTTTGCACGTCTAACTACGACTCTCTTGTCATAGTCAATGATTTTCCCCTGGATCACATCTATTTTACTTGCACCACTGAACAAGGTAATCCACCCGTTCTAATGCAAATTAACATCTTTGTACCAAATAGCACTAACAATACCACTAGCATCCAAAATATTTGCACTACTCAAAACCAACTTCCTAACAGTCGTTTACTTTCTTGTCGCATCGATGATTTTCTGGGAAATGCTACTTTTGTGTGCCATGTCAGCCAGCAGTTTCCTCCACCATACACTGAAAGCTACCGGAGTTCTTGTTCGTTCGGCCCCATTCATTTTCCTCCGAAGTTTACTTTATCAGTCACTCCGCCACATGAAAGAGTAAATGAAGGTGCCAATGTGACATTTACTTGTATCACTAACATCACCGGAGTTGATATCAAGTGGATTGATATTCCTAAAGGTTGGAAGTATAATGTCACGAATAGTGAATACTCTAGTCAGGTTAAAATTTACGATGTCAAGAAAGAATCATCCTCAGAGATCATCGTTCAGTGCATTGGTACATATGGTATCCGTAAATCCAAAGGGAATGCTACAATTACTTTTAATCATAATGGTCAGGTGCCAGTAGGTACTGTTTTAACATGCTCCTTTTTCATTATGCTATTTATCGGCTTTTTAATAGGCTTGTGTGTTTGGAAAAGTAAGATGAATGTTTGTCGTCAGATATCACATCAAAGTGAAGGTTTAAGCTTTGGAAACGAATCAGCAATCACCTCTTACAAAAACAAAGCAAACAGCAAGTCATTAACATTATATAACGAACATGAGAAAAACAATTTTGATCCTGTAACAGATCGCTCAGATGTTGAGGAAGCCAGTGACGCGTTTAATAACCCAATATACCAATCTGCGTCTCCTGAAGCATGTACATTGGAATTGAGTTACTCTGAGATCAGTACGCTGTAGTCGATTAGATAACAAGATTAGTCAGTTCATATGAGTTTAAATATCTATGCCATTTCCACAAAGGTATCGCTGACTTCACCTTAAGGTAGAAAAAAGGTCCTAGAAGGGTACATCTTACCTAATATAGGCCTTACTGGTAGTACAATCATAGTCTCGACATATTTTGACTCGCTCAAATATGTCAAGGTCTTCTGAATAGAAAATTTTACCGACTTATATCACTGGCATCGGAAGTTTAAATCTTGCCTTTGACTTTTAAGCTCTCTATTTCTTCTCAAATTCTTATCGCCTTGGCACAAAAAGCCAAAGTTGAGACTGTCTATTCGTTTTATATATTTGAATTTAAAATTAAAAAAAAAAAAACAGAGAACTGTTACATCATGAAGGAGAGGAAATTTTAAAAATCAAACTTAAGGAGTAAAAAAACTAAGAGT
>WURT03665844.1:7041-17773 GCA_009936505.3 Holothuria glaberrima | reverse complement strand
TGACTTGGTGAGATATTCTGTGAAAATTTATGCTTCTCCATTTAACCAAAACTTATCCATAGGCATAAGAGGCGGTCTGGCTGCAGCCCCCAACCTAAAATTTCTGTGAAAATTCGGGCAACATGCTGAGAATTTTTCAGGCACCTACTGAAAGAAAAATAAATTGCAATGATGTAGCTAAAGGAAATCAATAGCTTAAAAAAACTTCCTTGGTAATTAAAATAAAGTTCTGATTTGAACTGCACAAGTACCTATATATTCGATAATTCACCATTGTTTTCCAATGTCTAACTTATATTATTATCAGTGGCATATTTAAGCCCATTGAGCCCCCCTCACTGATGCCAATTTTTTAATACCCAAAATACATAAATATTTTAACACAAATGTGGCACCAGATGGCATTTAAGGACACCTAATTTTTCAAAGTGCTCTCCCCCAGCCACACAGCGTACTGCATGCCCCCATGAGAGAAATCCTGCATACACCACTGATTTATCATCATTATTGTAAGGACTTCTCCAAAATTTATAACCAATGTGGAAGGGTAATAACACTGAAAGTGATTGAGTGTAAATAGTATGCGATCATTGCGATGTAATGAACGACGCATGCCAATATGATATGTCCACTAACCATGCTGAACGCGGAGCGCGCGAAAATTTTTGGTTACATTTTTCGGGCAATTCTTTACAGCCCCCCGTAAAATAGGGCTCCTACGCCCATGAACTTATCGCCCCCTGAGCTTGGTTTGTTCCCCCCCCCCCCTGCTCTTCAAGTCTGGTTACGGGCCGGTGTTGAGGTGGAGCTAAGATAAATGTACGGATGCGTGTTGTCATCCTCCACTGATCCCACTTCCTAACATTCTCATATTTCTGTAGACAACCGACAGTAGCAGCGACGGTTAGGACTGACAGGTTCGCCTCAGACGTAAACCGGTTTGGCAACAGGTAGACGGAGGAGATTTCTCTCTCACCTTCTTGAGTAAATCACAGTGATTCACATTGGACATGCGTAGTGCTTTGTTGTATGGGTGTAAACGGAAATGCGACGGAAACGCATTTGGAAAGCATTGAAACATTTGGATATCATTTTATGATGTAAAACTGCATAGTTCCTTCCTCAAAATTACCAAAGCTTTATCTCTCAAATTTTACTCCTTCTTCAGACTTAAAATAGGTCAAGCAGGCTACGACAAAAATGTGCTCCCATAAACTTTGTTACAATCATGATAGGAAATAGCGAGGTGTTCCTTAGTTACCCCTTTAATCGTACGATGCAAATTGATATATGGAAGGTATAATTCACTAATCGGCATAACGTTCATAGTAAACCTAACATCAGGCCTGTCAGTCTGTAGGCGTACTATGAACCACGGAAAGGACATTTTTCCATCAGACGGGTTAATTACTTATTTAATACCATTTAATGCCCTGCATATAGGTTAATTTTCGACTATTTTTCTAAAATCCATGGTTATGCCACTACCGTTTTAGTGCGCTGCCTGTAAAAACGTTAATCTTCCCTGTCAGCCTGTAGGCCTACTAAAATATTCGAGCTTGAGTAAGCGCTTTTAAGATAGTACAATACTCAAGCTACAATTATGAATGATGGATCAAGGTGGGGACTTATGACGTAACTAACAGGTAATTTAACGCTAAAACGTGTTTTGATGGTAAATAAATCCAGGGTTTTAACTATACGTGCGTAAAATGTCTTAAGCCAGTGACTGTACCTAATATCGTTCCGCTTCGTCTATCGAACAATAAACAACTGCAATATACGACATAACGATTTTGTTCAAGTTGTCTTACGACCACTTACACGGCAGCTGTTTCCAATCTCTCACTTATATTCGTTACGTTTCTTTTGAGCACAGAATTTTTATACCTCAGGCAGAAGTATGAAAACATAAATATTGATAAGAAGGCCCACAGATATTGGAAAAATCTGTGGCTGATTGCTGCACTTCTTCCGCCTACTTGCCCGTCTCCATGGAATAAATATGTGGGGCTCTTTATGTATTTAGGTATTGCAATCTAAAAAACTTCGCCGGGTTAGGATTGTACTGCGCCCCGAAGGTGAATGTTCTTTTCCACTTATCAAAAGCATGAAAAGTCACGTATTTTCGCCTTTCCTTTTTGTAAAGATGGAAAATTGGCGGATGAAAAGTAGTACTCGTAAGGGAATCCAGGTTGGAAGTAAGTGAAAAAGTATAAAGAGAAGCATGGCCCCCAAAGTGCATCAGAACAGTGTGAGGAGGTAAATTTTGCGAACAGATCGGATTTCACGTGCTAGTCTTTTATAAACTAATGGCTTTTGTTTTCCATTATGGTTGTAAGCCACGTAGTGTATCATCACACTTTTGGTTAAATCTGAGATGGAGTGACTTGAATTGCAATCTGCAATTACTACCTTTACGTAAGTTTGTGGTTAGTTGTTGAGATGTCATGCAGATTACTGGAAATTAAAAAAGAAGATGTGTATCATGATTTTATATAATAGGCTAATATCTTTTCTTTATGTAAGATGTGGGAACTTTTCTGGAAGTGACTGGCGGATAACATCGGTAAAGTGCAAATATGTAGGTGTTGAAGGGACCAGAGATGTCTTCCGAGAATGAGAAGTTTCAAGGGGTTGGGGACAAGCATGTGTTTATTTTTTGTTCTCAAAAATATCTAGGGGAGAAAAATTTCCAAGAGTGTCCCCGTGTCCCCTTGCCTGCGAGCCTGGTAAAGTGCCTGGCACGTCTGATAGTCATCTTTAGGCGAGTACAGCCATGCTTTTCTCCGAATATTGCATGAACCTATTTTCAAAATACAGCCGGGGACTTTCGCAGAACTAGCAGACGATGTAATGCATTGGCTTGACTCAAGGGGGGGGGTGGCAACAGCTGCTTATTTCATAAATATATGGAGGTAAAAGGTCACCTGAGGTCACCTGAGGTCACTTGCGGCCAAACTAAAGGTTTTTAACTTAGAAAAACACGTATCTTACAGACAGTTTAATGGACAATTGTACAAGCTGCGGATTTACCATATTGGGTTCACAAATCCTCTTCGTGGTAGTGCAAGTCAAAGGTCATTTAAGACCACCACATTGCAGGTCGTGTTCCTAGGGCCTTGGTAACAAGTTTTACGAAGACAGGAAGCATATAGTTATATTTCTAAAGCCATTCACTCGTCACCCTAAAGTATATTTTTAGTGTAGGGGTATCAAAATTCTCAGTTGGTTATTGCACTTTGATTGACAGAAAAGTTTCAAAATTCAAAAGATGCACAGTAGCTTACAATCCTCACAATGCAGAGAGAGTGCTTGGATTACACATTATAGCCTTGTATGCTCACTAGGACATGACCTTGAAGTAATAAAATAGGTTTGTGTCTGCACAAGGAGGAGTTTTATAGCGTTATGAGAGGGACTACAGGTTGCATAGCTGGGAGAATTGGAATTGTCTGGGATGACGAGAATTGCCCTTTAATCCTAAAGACTGGGACGCTGCTTTCGAGTTCAAAGTCGTCCTATAGCCTAATAATACTTCGCAGTACGCGGTATAATATTCTGTAAGAATAAAGCTCTTTCTCTGTGCCCCCTAAGTTTAAACAGGTGTCCCTCGAAATCAAGGTGAAGCTTTGTTTGCCTACAGTATTGCCGTATTTTAGCACGTTGTTTACGATACCAATGTTGACCGTTGTGTGCGGCCTACATTCATGTTCTTCGAATTTAGAGCCAAATGGCCCCCAATAGCTAGATAATTCTAATCCATGTCAACATATGGCATAAGCACCTCTCAACAACTTGATAATACAAAATTTTATTCTTTTCTTTATCTTCAACGACCTCACCCATCCTTTTCAATTTGGATTAAAAATCTGATATCAGAACCTTTCATCTGCGATCGTAAAAATTCAATTTCAGACGAAATCGGTCAACGTCGATCAAGAAGCTAGAACACGGTCGAAACAGACTATACCTTCGCTCTCCACCGGACAGACGGATGAAAACAGGGATTTTTTAAGATGCTCAAGCCGTTTGTGGCATGCATGTACATAAAACTTATTTATAGACTGGCGCCTCATTTCTATACGATAGAAGGATCTTTCCTAAGTCTTCGTCGTTTGTCTTGGCGAGCGACGTTACGTTGTCGTTGAGGGTAAACGACAGGCACTTATGAGTATGACGTCACAGCGGGAGCTCATTGTTTGTTAAGAACTTTAAGGACGTGCTGCAGATGCATCACACTGATAGCGGTTTAATTTACTTTCAAGAAAAAAATCAACCAGAAAATCAGAAGGCTTGATAATTCCTTGTCATTGAAATATAATTTAAGTCCTGTCGATTCACATTGACACAGTTTCATTGTGAAGTTTAAAATTCAATGTGTTTACATTTAGGTATAAATAAATAAAAAAAAAACATGGGTACAGATTTGAAAAGATCGATATCATGTTTACATGGTCAAATATCAACTTCTTGCCCCTAGATTTGGGCATTACATAATAGACAGAAGATTCAACATGTTTCATGCTTGATATAATCATAGTCTGCAAGGTTTCCTCACCTTGAGTTCAGGTGGCCTCAAAATAGCCTGAGACCGCTGACCTCCAATACAGATAATGCATTCAATATGGAACATCCACATAAGAGGTATGCGGTGCATACATTGTTTCCTTCTTGAGATATTATGTTTAAAAGGTTTATGCGGTTTGGCCATTGGTGACCTCAAATGACCTTTGATCTCCACCACAAATTATGAATCATCTTTTCAATATGGGGCATCCCCATCCTGACTATGAGCATGGAGGTGCCAACTCCCAGATGGTAACTCCATGCTATGAAATACCTCCTGATTGCTCTCCTTGAGATACCGTGTGTATAAGCAGTTCTCAATGTAACTATTTGACTTTTGATGACCCTATAATCCCAATGACCTTTGACCTCCACATGGCAAGTGTAAGTTGCATTGTAGGTGCTTACCATGATGACCCAAACTACTATCTTTCAAACTTTACATAAAACCTACAGCCAAATATGCAGGCTTTGAGATGGTAACGCAGACACAACGTGTGGATATTAAACAGATGCACAAGGGAGTTGCAATCCAAATAACAACTCCCTGGATGTACCAAGTGTAATATTTACAAGGAACAGTATTGAAGAGCTGTCTCACTCTTATATAATACGTTAGAAACAGTAGTGTTAATTTTTAACGAAACTGATGGCAATAAACTACCCTAGATTCAGGTTTGAAACATAACCAATGTAGGCGCAAATATAACAGTGTAACAAACAGGCAAATGATTCAGGGGATATTTTTAGCGCAACCAAACTTTTACTACGCAGTATCTATGGTTTACTTTCATAGACAATATTGTCCATTCCTGCGCAAATTATTGTTTAGATGAATATAATATTATGGCAAAATGAAGACGGAGGGACGTACATACATCTCTTATTCTGCATATAAAATAGTTTGCTATTCTTTATTTAGTGGACACTGCTCACGCATTGATTGCTTGAGGGAATTATACACGAAAGGTCAATTCAGGAGAAATGAACTTAAAATCTTTTTAACATGGCAAATTTTGGGGTGCATGTGGGGAGATAAAATGTTTATGTCGGACAGTCAGAGAGGAGGGTAAATGACCAATATGAAATTCTCTGTTTGATTTGGAGTTTGAATCACACGATGATTACCATTGGTTTTTCAAGAGAATTGGAAAATTTCGACGAGAAACGCTCGGAAGATTTTTGTAAGAAAGCGTGTGTGAGAAAATAGTAAAGTGTCTATGTGGTAGACCTTCTAGTATTTACCAACATCATCGCAGAGGAGAATAACGTGACTATGGGAAAAAGATATCAGAAGAATACGCCGTAAGGTGATCTGACGTATTTGTGCCATCACCAGTTGAACCCGCACTTATATTTTCGTACATATTGACCCCAAAAGACAATTATTTAAGGCCCGTTAGGTCACCCCAAGACCAACTTCTGTTCCTTATGAAAAGATACTTAAAATTTGCTGTCTCTTTTATAAGAATTTTTCACATCCTTTTGAACCTTACCCCGCGGAGCGGACTCTGTTTGCTCAGCTTCTCAGATTCCAAACCACCGTGGGGATATGACTGAACAAGGAATATGCCGTACAGTCTGCTACGTACGCAATTTGAACCTCTGCTAAATGAGGATGATGTAATGTGAAGGTTGGTCAATCTGTAAGCAAGCTAATGTCAGTTTTGGCCACTTACGAGCGGTGTGTCTAGGAAGGACATTTACCCAATTTTAAGTGACAATACTATACTTTGCACGTTAATCAAATGACCTTCCATGCCTCAAGACAATAAAAGGTTTGAAATCATCAGCTCAATCTTTTGCCTTAGTCAAGTCTTCCTGCTTTACAAAAAAGATACAAATATTTCATTCCACCGAAAACCAGCCAAAATTTTAAGATTTTTGAATTGTAATACGAAGGAGTCATGGAGAGTACATCTGCCTGTACTGAGGTAAAGATCCTTCCGTATGAGATCCAGCAGTGTTCATTATATATAGTCATTTCGCGGACATACAGATATCTTTAAGCTTGTTACGCAGGCCAATGTAGTTGTACAGCATTATGAGAATCCCGACATTTTCAACAGCTGTGGTGATATCTACCGAATGGGGTTTCTGTTCAATAGATACTGTAGGCGTCACCATTTGTTAAGCGGTTCTTATCACAATAGGCCATACGCAAGACAGACAACAGGGGGTATGATGCGTTTTTGAAAATCAAGTGCAACACAAGTGAAGCTGTGTCAAAAAATGATTTACACGAGGTTGTACTTGATGTTACTCGTGACATACGAATATTTTGAATGGATGAGGAGGGTTAATCTCATTACCAACCTTTCTTGTGTATTCTGAAACTTGCCGATGCAGATTTACGAGGACCTCTCGCTTTCACATGTTCTTCCACTTTCCCTGTAATGTTCCCCGTACTTTGATTATTTCATTCCCACTAACAAAAATTTTTATGAAAATTCCTTGCACTCATAATGCTGTATAAGGTCACAGCGACTTATCCTTCAGCTCCGGTTTTCCAATTCTGCTTTTTTCCCTCTTATCAAGTTTATGACTGTCATTGTCGGGTTTATTTCAAGTCGTATTACAGCCGTACTTATATACTTTACAGAGATCCTCTCGTAGCGGACTCATTCCTTCATTATCTATCAAACCCGCGCGATCGATTTGCCCGGTCGAGTGGAAAAAATCGATTTTTTTGAATAAACTTGTTAATCAGGAAGATGCCTAAGTGAGCGGGTTATTTCATAATTGTGAGAGAATCCACGACGCCGGCAGAGAAAGCTAAAATAAATGCTCACAAAGGACACAGAGGTAAGAACAATGCTGAGATACCGTTTGTTTCATTAGGGACTTTTGATTAGAATGTACCCTTTTACCACCAATAACTTTGTCGAAGGTTTTTTTTCGTTTGTATTTATACGCTTTCACTAAGTGTTTACATATCCACAACGTGTAAGTTGCTGTTTGCAATTAGATAACCTTTGTCTAATTTTAGATTATCTCAAATCATGTTTTCAGAACGTTACTTTTTAAATCTGAAAAGCCACGTTTCACGTGGTAAAATGGTTACGGTTTTTATTACTTCTTACGACACATACTTCGGTACAGTGGTTGCCTACGTAGCAGGCTGTACGGCATATTCCCAGGGGCGTCGATCCTGGGGGGGACAGGGGGACATTTCTCCTCCACTTTTTGATCCGAAGGGACGTAATACAAAATTCCCCCTCCCCCCACTTTTCGCTGCCAGGCTTTCACTTTTTTTAAGTCATAATCATGGGCGCAGGAGCACAATTTGATTTGGGAGGCTGTAATGACTTGCCCGAAAAATGCAACTAAAAATTTTTCGCGCGCTCCGCGCGCGTTCAACACATAGATGAACGAACTAAAGACATGTATCGGGTTTACGTTGTAGCGATTTCATGCCAGTTACATTTCAATCACTTGTCGCGTTATATTACCCTTCCATTTTGGTTATAAATTTTGCGTAAGTCCTAACAATAATGATAGTAATCAGTGACGTAGCCAGAATTCATCTCACAGGAGGTCATGTAGTATTTTGTGTGATTACTGGCCTGGGGGAGGGGACACCCCTTCCCTTGGAAAGTTTTTGGAAAATTAGGTGTCCTTACATGCAATCTAGTACCACATAAAAGTACACCTTCATAGCGATGAAACAAATTATCAAACTAGTAGTTTGTCCCCCCCCCCACTTTTGAAACTCGATCTGCGCCCGTGCATATTCCTCGTTCAGTCATATCCCTGGAGCTGAGCAAAAGAGTCCGGGTAGTTCGGTGGTTGATGTATATTCCGATTCCGGAAACTTGGGTGTGGTCTATATATATATATATATATACATATATATATACATATATATATATATATTGTGTATATATACCGGATTCTAAGCATAACAGACTCATTTGCGTACTGAAGGGATATCGATAATTGAAGCAGGGGTTGCTAATAGCAACTGTCCGTATAGAGTACGTGGAATCAGGGAGCTGTGTAGTCATCAACACCTCATATGTAATGATATATAGGCCTTAGTGTGTGCTGTTAAAATGACGGACGATGTGGACTGCAAGTATATCTTTCGACGTCGGCATGTGTCTGTTTTCGGAAATGGGCCAAGCTTCTACTACTAGATGTCTATAATCCAAATGGTAAAAGTAAAATGCTGCTCATTAAGCAAACTGAGTATAGGTCCAGTGGGCCCATTTGCAACGGCGTCACAATTCGAAAATATTGATATTTGAAATACCGCATTTGACACTCATAACAATGACATATCTCAGTTTAGGTCACATCGATGGATTATATTCTTGCAACTCGTGTCGAAAACCTTTAATATATTTTTACGAGACATTTTCCTCTTTGCCTATGATTCCGCTGTTCAAATATCGCCAAATTCTGCTCTAAAATGAAATGTGCAATACACGGCTGCGTCCATGCCAGATGATGTCCGTCTATATTTTCATGTGGATTTATATTTTACAGGGACGATAATGTCATTGTATAAACTGGCTTTTACTTATCCCTTAGACCCCATTCATTCGTCATCATATTCGTATATTCGTATGGTTGTGATGCCTTAACCGTTTACATCCTAACTAGAACTGATGATCTCAAAACGGTTCAAAACTGTATTTATCCAACCTATCCTTCTATCAACATATCAAAGTTCTTTCTGCACCCTAAGGGGCCATTTACTTTTCCATTATTTAATATTAATTTAATTTTTTTAATATTTAATTTAATTATTAAGAGCACAAAACGTAGGCCTACACTTTTCAGACCCTTTTTTCAAACTCTTTTCAAACGCACACTTGAAAAAATTAAAACAAATACGAATTATCGGCAAAATTTTATCCTCACCTATTATATCTTATGAAGACAGGCCTTTTACCCCCCCCCCGTGCCCTCGTGGGATTCGCACTATTGCGGAAGTGGTAAAAGACCGGACGACCTCTAACACTTAGGCTACTAATACACCCTGAGATCAGGGAGTTGTTAGGACCTCAGTGCTGAGATATTACTAACAAAATATGGAATTATCAGGGGTGCAAGGATCACTGCAACCAAAGTTTTACGATTCATTGGGTTCCCTCATTTGTTTTCATTAATAGGATCTTGGTAACAGATACTAGTGATTATTCATACAATATCCCCTCCAGCATAGCCTGCGTAGCGGCTCTCTTTCACTGCCCCCCAAAAAACATGCTATTGCCCCTCTGTAAGAAAATTTCACTGCGCGAGCTACCCCAACTCTGCCCGACCCTCAAAATATGAACAGCCAACTACAGACCAGACTCCTTTTGAAAACTTTGATTTAAGAAAACATCCCCATAGGATCAAGAAATTTTTAATAAAATGTGAAAAATGCAAAGAGTGCGATGCGTCTGTGACAGAATTCCCATTACACATACATGTTCCATATATTGGCGTACAATGAACTGCCCAGGATTTTCGAAAGCTGAAACGAAAATCTCACCGTTTCAGAATAATTTAAAATAGAATGTTAACTCAGAACCGATCCGCCATTACTGTTGATCATGCATGACGGGTATTATTACCTTTTGCAGAGAGACTGCAGTTATCCCAAGGGATCTATGGCCTTCTAAAATTGAACAGTTCACCGCTACATTTAAGAACTTGATCTGAACAGTGAACACGCCACATTATTGTGAAATATCATCAAGTGTTATTAATGATAAGTCGGAGGAAATGTGGGTTCCCATTCCGGATTTTTACAGGTGCTCTTACCTTGTGAAACAGCCGTTTTAAAATAACGTCAGCGTCAAATAAAACATTTCGGGGACTACTTCTAATAACAAATTCATGAATTTTCATTTGAAATTCAAATTTAAACCAAGGTTTGATTAATCATAACACGTGTTGGAGGCGGCGAAACGGGCAGCTCAATCATCCATCCAACATCAGCCTGACCCGTACCCCATTAAACGAGAGTTCATACTCCTTGAGTTGCTCTCTAAGTTTTACATGGCCCCAAAAGGGATAGTACTTCGTAAGCTGTCGTAATTTTTGCATTCGTAAAAACTTCTATCGCTCACCAGCTCGATATAGTTTATACACATGTAACGGAGTGACAAATTAAAGTCCTTAGTGTACGGGTAACGAGAGGTGATCGGCATATTAAGAAAGGTACCGT
>WURT03665833.1:0-17773 GCA_009936505.3 Holothuria glaberrima | reverse complement strand
ATTTGATTATGCTCGGCTTTATTAGGTATTAGGTTGGCTTGGGTTTTGTTTGGGGTCTGGATTACAGGGCATCTCATTGGGCTTTTGCTCTCCTTTGCCCTTAAACTTGTTATGTTATGTTACTAGTTCTCAGCTTGCAATCCTGAAGTTTTTGAAGGGCCTCTGCCGGCCATATTTCATCATCCATGTGCACGACCCCTCCATTTTTTGGTTGGATAGGCCAGTAATCGCCGTTCCATCTCACACCCTCCACCCAGCCCTCAAATTTTGGTGCTCAACCACTTTTTCCCCATCTCTTTTGCGGGCTCTTTGCTACCCGTCCTTTCTCACCATTCAAATCCTGGTGCCACCCTAGCCTATGTGTACAAGTATCGAAACTTTTTGATTAGCGAACTCGAAAAATGTTTTGATCTAGGCTGCTTTTCACGTTCACGTATTCCCCGTCGACCTTCGCAAATTACTAGTGACTTTCCATCAAACGTCAAGGGTTTGACTCCATACCTAAACTAATCCGTTCTAATTCAATACTGTAACATAATTAACGGGCTGTCCTTGACCTTGTTGGACCTTTGGCTAAGCCTTTTATTTTCTGAATTGCCAATCGTCAAACTCTTATTCCGTGACACAGTCTCATGTAATCCCATTGCCATGACCCGACTGAGAACACAGGAATGTGCTTAGTGTTATAACTATAGATGATTACGCAATGCAAGGCCAAGTGTATATCTACGATATGCATACAATGTAGAGTGGATTTCTATTGCTAGCAAATTTGCACAACATACACACAGCTGGTCGCAGTGTGACACGGTAGTACTACTAGGCTAGTAGAAGTACCAAACTTCATGCAGTATTGCACGAATCAGCGAGTGACTCTGGCAGTGGTACAGCAACCTTTTGACTTTTCGAGTTGGTGTTCATATACTACTAGGCCGAGGAGCTTTAAGCGCCAGAGCATTAAGACAGAAAACTGGTTGCTCAGAATAAAATGTAAATGTGAGTTCAGTTTACGTATACAGTTGAAGTTGAAGTTTACTATTTGAATTCTAACCTACACTAGGCCTAACTAGATTCAGCGTTGTTGGCTCTCGCACCTTCACTGCAGTGGTTTTACTTTTACGGTGCTGTATGTAGGCCTTAAAGGCTTGGTCTTATGTTAAGTGAATTGACCTAGGCCTGTACACTACAGCAAGGCTGAAACCAGTCACTGACTTGTTGGCAGACTTTCCACAGCCTAATACTAATAGGAAGGCTGTTCACAAAACCAGTTTTGGTTTGAAAACCAGTTAAAATTAGCTCTTGAAGAGGGCTGTGCATTACGTTACATGGCCCAACTGTTAGGCACAATACACCCTGTGATGAAGAGTGTACTGTTAGGCACATTACAGGCATCCTGTGATGGAGTATAATGTGCCTAGGTCGTGTAATGTAATGCACAGCCCTGTTCCAGAGCTAGTTAAAACCAGTTTCAGTTTGATTCAGTTTCGAAATTTTGCATAACTGAAAAAGGAATTGTTGAAAAAATAAACGGCGTTGGCAGTCTACAACCGATCTTGGTTTGACTTCCACTTCAAAATTTTATTTCTTACACACATTTCACACTTTTTTGCCACAAAGACCGCCTCACCTTTCTTTTTTAAAACAAACGTATGGGAGTTCATGGATCCTCAAAATCTATTAAACATCTGAAAATTTCCTTATCAACTTTTAAAGCCATTGCACTTTTTTGAAAAAACTGTTTTAATTTAAAAAACGGTTTTAGCGTCCCGGGAAACCTGTTTCTGATTTTGGATTAACCGTCTCAGAATTGTGGCAGTTTCACAGGTTTTCCCTGGGCCTTTTTAACGTCGCGGCCCATGACGTTCAAACTTCAAAAACAGCAAGAACGCGACGTTCAAAAAACAGCTGCGACGTTCAAATATTCCTGAGGCATCATGAAAAAAATGTTACTCTGTCAAAGATCGCTTTTTGTTAATACAATGTACCATAAAACCATAAGCTTATTGGCGAAATCCTTGCCACAGAAACATTACAAATTTCGAACTCTCATACCTAGGGCCACCGAATTTCTGTGAAAAAAAGAGTCAGTTTCCGTTTCAGCAATTCGAATTTCTGTGAAAATCCGTGCTAGCCATTTGTCAAATCCGTGACTTTCTGTTTTGCATTGAGTTATGTGTTAGGACAGTGAAACCTAACCATGCTATAAAATCCAACCACCAGCCTAAGGTCTGCACATATACAGTATTTAGTGAGAATAAAAATCAAAACAACTTTGCTTACGCTTGTTTGAGTGACAGTCCCTTTTTCACTTATACAGTGAAAGATCCATACAAAATATTCAAATAATATGCAGGTTGTAATCCAATAATTATTCCACAATTAAAAGTGAAGTCAGTCAAGTCACAACGTCATGATCGCTGGATCATTAACAACAGAACAGAATGTGAAACTACTGTATATGTCGATGCCCTGATGCACTCAGTATAGTACAATACAGTAATGAGCATCGGTTACGTGCGGGCAACAGGATCGCGGGAAAAACTTTGCCTAGGCCTAGCCTAATGGTACTGTTAATGCACAACTCATACTTAGTCCCGCATCTTTTGTTAGTAAACATCGGAGGGGGTAAATTTTCCACAGTTTTCGATCAGACTGAAGGCAGCCAGAGCCTCCCAGTGTTGTAACACACAACTTTTTAGACCTTTTTTATTATTCTGCCACCTTGATTGCAATCTTCAATAGCATTTTGAGGGATTTTCGAACTTTCTTATTTTCCGTAAAATTATTAAAATTCCGTGATCCGTGGCAATTTCCGTGATTGTTGAAAATCGGTGGCCCTGCATACCACGGAGAACTACCTCCGTGGTAGTACTTTTATGCTCATACCTACACACGCAAGATGCACAGAGAAAACTAAACTAAGATCGTTTGGTATGCCACACACGTACATGGAGTTAAAGACTTCTCTTTCACTCACATGCTGCTCGTGACCAAGTAACTGCTGTGTACAGTGCAGTGCACATGTACCAATTCTCCTTGTCCTCCTTACACGTTACGTGCATGTTTCGGGTATGTATAGGCCTATGCCTCATCTTTGCGTGGTACATTCTCTAACATACGAGTGCAGCCAACAAGTGTTTCCACGAGTAACCCGGTTCCGAAAAAAATGTTCCATGCGAAAAAAATCATCCTGTATTCATCATTTCCCCAGAAGATGGAACCATTTATTTGTTTGTTTGTTTCTTGTTGAAAAAAAAAAGCACAATGAAAGAGATTAAAATTATCACAGAGTTAATCATTTCGGAGATATTCCGGAGTCTTTGCCGTGAGGTCGCTTCACGATCCCCGTTTGTTATTTTCTACAAAACTGGTCTAGGCTGGCCTGGCTATCCTACGCCTTAAATCAACTGCAAGCGTGTGCAGCTCACACACATAATAATGCTCAGTAGGCCTATATAATCTGGGCGTAATAGGGTCCATTCCCTAAACAAGTGAAACAGTCTTGTGTGTGAAAAGCATCACAAGGTCATCAATGTTGCGCAGTAGCTTGTTTTAAAATATCTTACATTTTGACCAATGTTTCGCCCATTTTTGAGCAATTTTTCGAAGGTGGTATATACCGCATTTCGTTCCTAAATGACAACGGCTGAGTAAGCTAGCTACTGGACACACAGACTATAAATGCGTAGAACTCAAATATCAAAGA
Organism: Holothuria glaberrima; assembly: GCA_009936505.3. NCBI lineage: Eukaryota > Metazoa > Echinodermata > Holothuroidea > Aspidochirotida > Holothuriidae > Holothuria > Holothuria glaberrima. The sequence continues at coordinate 14,067 of WURT03665833.1, read as the reverse complement.
AGTGTCTCCTGGCGGTACGTCGCATGTTTGTGACCCACTTGGTTATTCTGTCATCTTTTACTTGCTGAATTTTTTTTTCTTTCCCTTATCCTGTTAAAATACAAGAAACTGTGTAGTGAGATTAACATAAACTTTTCCAGGTTTATTGGGAGGCCCATGAGCTTTTGGGTAATGAAAAAAACTAAATTTTCCTCGAAGAACTCGGCAGGACGCATGAAGTTCCAACTACCAAATTAGTGATACCTGGTTGGAATGAAAACGGGAATTTGGCCATGTTCATTCATTTGTGTGAAAATATCGATATTTTGAGCTCTACTATAATGTTCATCTGTTTTTCTTTCAGTTTCGTTCGGTTATTTTTCTGCTGATATATTTAATACCCGAAAATTTTAGCGATATAAATTCTCCCCAACTTCGTTGATGAAGCTTTAAGTTGAGTAATTTATGAGCAATCTGAGAACAATTCCCACCCCCTCAAATTCTTCTCTCTTCACCCTCCCAACAATGCACATTTGGGGGCTAACGTGTGAGGATATTTGAATTTCCGCTGGAAAGTGTCACCCGATAACCCTAAAAATTATGATAACCTAGTTTGTAGGGCCCCTCTGTCCCATCCTCAAATCTGGCCCTATGAAGAAGTCTCCAAAAATGTGCAATTTCCTCTAACAGCTGTTTGCCGTCAGGGCGAACGATGCAGCCATGAAAACTCGCTTCCTAAGTAGAAAATGATCATGAGATTAACGTTGCCGATAAGGGAAATCTTTTGACTGGAATTAACTATTCGGCTGGGGGAGGGTGGGGTGCCATCCACAGACTACAGCCTCCGCCAATGCTAGATAGTCATTTTAGACCGGAAATGCACAGCATGCACGATGTCGGCGAAACTAAAGAAACTTTTCAAAGTGGGACGCTGAACCTCCCTTCTGTAGAGAGACGTAAGAAGCCAGGGAAGGGTACTGTGGGGGAGGGAATCAAGCCTTTTTTGTCAAAAATATGAGGGAACGAAATTGTGCTTATGCCCCAATATTGTTCTTGGAACGACAAAACTCCCTTTTATTCCCTCTGTAAAAAAATTTACAAAGGAAAATAATTTTTTGGAGAGAATTATCCTTCAAATTACCACAACACAAACGTTGCACAAAATTGCACGGAGGGATCCTGAAGTTCTGAAAAATTCCCTAAGAGGAAGGGAACTTCCAGTCACTTATAGACAAGGTAGGGCCTACCGAAGGAGGAAGGAGTTAACCAGTGGGAAACATTTTTTTAGGAGGGAGGAATTTAAACTGTGTTGAGACAATGGTTATTTTGGATTTTGCAGGGCTGAATTTTCTACGGGGCTCACCATTGGCCGCTACAGGCTGGGGTACGACCAACCCCTTGGACCCATCCCCCACCACGGTGGTCCTAAACAACATTCCGTTCAGGCTCATGCCCAGCTGAGATCATCTTCATACGACTATGCTTCCCTAAAATATGTTTTATATTGTTCATAGCAACTGAAGCAGTTTTGATTGAGTATTTTTTGCATATGACAATCGAATTTTGTTTCAAAGGTTAAAGCCCTCTCTATCCCCCCCCCCTCCCCACCAGTATCAATCCACCAACATGTGTAAAAATGTGTTGTGGCAATAAGGCCCTCCTTAAAAAAATAAAGGATTTTAGGAAGGTGGTGCTAAACTATCAGTTTCGTAATTTTTCAGCTGAATCACTCTAAGTTGGGGCCACAGACAAGTCACAGGACCACAGGAGAAAAGTCATTCCACAGGGCCAACCATAAATTCATGCAGTACACATTCCGATTTTTTTTTTTTTTGTCTCATTCCCAGTCCATGTGTCATATGCCCAAGATCTTGAGAAAAATCCCTGGCATTGCTGTAAGTGACATTGGGATGATTGCACTCCGTGCACCTCCTGGTATAGGTTAACATAAGAATGTGTATCAAGTGAACATAGCGTAACAGATGGTTCAAACTACGTCATAACGAAGCAAGCTGCCTGGACAAAAATATCAGAGACATGAATTTGAAGCGAAAACATGCATTCTGTGCAAAGTACACCCATTACCATGTATCAAATGTTTAAAACTAACATTCCAAGCTAACAGATTTTGAAAAGATGTCCAATGTGCTACTTTTTCGAGCGATTTACTGTTATCAAAATGGCGACCGACCATGATCCACGATGGTTGTTCATGTTACAGTAACTTGTTAGCCTGTGTGCATTGCGTGGTGGGTCCCCGTTACACGTTAGAGTGTTCAAGTAGTTTTGAAAAAGAACAACAGAATGAAGAAAACCGTGATGGTGCTGCGGGTTAACACTGGAAAGCTTTCAAACAGTCTATGGTGAATAAACTGTGAGCTAGGGAAAGAAGGCTGTGTAGCCTACATGGTAAAAGGTAACATGGTTTTGCAAGAAGCAGTCATCTTTCCAGAGATATTGGATCATTTGCCAATATTAAAATAAACAACAAAGTGGAGGGCAGGGAATTCGTGCGATATCATTTTTAAAACATTAACCACAATATACGGGATCGTTTCATGAATCGCATTGCTAGAGGCTAGGCTAGCGTCAAATATCACGGGCAAACTTCAGCTTTTTCAACTTTCTCAAACAGGGTCAAGGTTTACTTATTTCATTGGTACAGGTGGTGGGTGGGCCGGAAGGAGGCCCTGTGTAACTACAGTGGTGCAAATGCTAGGCCAGGGGGACGGACTTTCTTTTTGAAAGTGGGATTTTCTTAGACCATCTCTCACATATTGTTGACTGATGTGAGAAGCATGGCACTAAAGTGATAGCTGGGGGGCGAGGACTGTCCTACGTGTGAGACAGGGTGTAGAGCCACTCCTGACGCAATTACACCAAAACCCATCAACCTCCAACCCTGTCTTTTATCGAAAGGGGTTTTCCACCAAATAAAACATTTCAATATCAGGGCATGTTGGGTGTTGTGTCTGGCCCGGGCTAAACGGAAGTGACAACATAAAAACATATACAAACTAAAAAGGTGTTCCTTGCTCGCTGTCTCGCTTTATTCTGTGCTCTTCACTTCTTTTTTTGTAATACGGTCAGTACACATAACATAACATTCAAATTAGCTCATACCATTCAAATTAGAATAACTAAATGTTATGTGTACTGACCATGTTACAAAAAAAGAATTGAAGAGCACAGAATAAAGCGAGACAGTGAGCAAGGAACACCTCTTTAGTTTTTTTATGTTGTTGCTTCGGTTTAGCCTGGGCCGGACACAACAAATGGCGACGAAGATGGCGGATTCAAGGATAATGGAATCCTAAACTGTGAGTAATTTAACGAAAAGTTACCCAGTAACATTTTCGGGCTTTGATATCCCATAGTATGTATGAAAAAGCGTTAAAGGAAAAGGCAGAATTAAAGCCTACAAAAGTTGTGTTGAAAACATATACTGGTGAGAAGATTCCTCTGTCAGGTAAATGTGATGTGAAAGTGAAGTGCAATGGTAGGAAGAAACTTCTACCATTATTCGTTATTAAGGGTAACGGTCCTTCACTATTGGGTCGAAATTGGTTGAACCAGTTACAGTTGAATTGGTCAGAAATTAATAAGGTACAAGTGTTGTCTAATTTGGAGGAGAAATTGCAAAGATACTTGCTCAAAGTGATGTAATGGACAAATCACTTGGTACGGTAAAGGGTGTTCAGGCTAAGTTGAGGGTAAAACCTGATGCGGTACCCAAATTTTACAAACCACGACCAATTCCGTTTGCTATGAAAGAAAAGGTTTCTAACGAACTTAAGAGATTATTAAAAGAGGGAATTTTGGAAAAAGTTGATTTTTCCGACTGGGCGTCCCCAATTGTTCCTGTTAGAAAGGCAGACGGCACTGTTCGTGTATGCGGGGATTATAAGGTTACCATCAACCCAGTTTTGCATCAGCACGAATACCCATTGCCCTGCCCAGAGGAATTATTTGCTCAACTTAATGGAGGTGAAAAAGTTTACTAAACTTGATTTATCCAATGCCTATTTGCAAATAGTTTTAGACCCCGAGTCAAGAAAGTATGTCACCATTAACACCCACCTAGGATTATTCCAGTACACTAGACTTCCATTTGGCGTGAGTTAGTCAGGAGCAATTTTTCAGCAATGTATGGCCCAAATTCTTAAGTGTTATTAGTGGGGTAGGATGTTATTTGGATGACATCATTGTTACTGGAAAAGAATTGAAGAGCACAGAATAAAGCGAGACAGCAAGCAAGGAACACCTCTTTAGTTTGTATATCTTTTTTTATGTTGTCGCTTCGGGCATTGGCCCGGCTTCTCCATATTGTGTTCATGATGGCTGGCCAGCCAGTCAGAATTTTCGACCAGCTCCCTGCTGCCCGCGTGGCTTCCCTTTGAAATAAGACACCCCCTCCTACCCAAACGACTTGAAATTAGAAGACAAAAAAGTCCATACGAGTTAGTAACTAGATTTATTTACCACATTTCTTTGCTATAATAAACAAATCTTTTACAGGCTACCCAGTTTCAAATGTAAACAATTCAAATTATGAAACCAAATTCTAAACAACCGAAGGATTCAACTATAACGAATGCCGACATGCAGTTTTTTTTCTTTTTATCAAGGGTTAATGTGCTGCGTATGTGCTGCAAGCATTTTCTCCGTCTGCTCATGAATTGAGACTGGCGTAGCCAGTGGGGGGGGGCAGGGGCGGCAGGGGACGGAAGCCCCCAGATGAAACTCTTGCCCACTCTTGCCCCCCAAATGAAATTACAGACCGAGAAGAAATTTTAATACGCTCCAAATATGTATGTGTACAGGCTACATGATGATGTTTATTGTGATTTTGTCAGTCTTGGAAATATACTGTATGACAAGAATCCAATTATGAGCAAGTTCATGCAGGACTCTTATCTGCCGAGTACGTCCATCTTCAGTATATTTAGCCCAAGACTGGCAACACCAAACTGAGGGTCTGAGCTCTGTCTCCCTCGAGTTGAATTTATCAACTTCCACTTTTATCCACCCTGACATACTGATGCATTGACTTTGTGTGTGAAAGTCATTGACTGTTTTTGGTCTACTTTTGGGCTTAGAACTCCAAGAAGCTCCAAGAAGCGGGGAGATTTTCGAAGTGGGGGCTGAACATATTCTTGCTTAGAACACTCAGAAGTGCCATTTCTGGCCATCTGGGAGTTTGTAAAGCCGAAAATTTGTGGTACACTCCGCACCAACGATGGTGGTGCTCCGCTTAGATAGTCCTATAGTATCATCTAAGTCTGCCCCACCAGTCATACCCTTCGCCCCCATTCCCCCCAGATTGAAAAGTCTGGTTACGCCCCTGCTGCCATTTATTAAGATGAATTTCGGTTGGGTGAAGCTGATGCACTTTTTCGATGTAAATACAAAAGTTGCGTGGTACATGTTTTTCACAAAAATATATACAGGATAGGCTGGGACTTAGTTAAAGTAAAGGGCCATTTGTAGCAAAGTGTACGTAAAGGGCCGTGGAATATTCACGAAGCTAAAATGTTATGATGATAAACTTTTTTACTGAGTTCTGCCAATAAAAATTACTATACGATTATAAAGCAAGTAAAAGTAACAAATGATCTGAACATGTACAAAATTCTAACGATAGTATACTTTAACCCGGGAACTTATGTAGAAAAAAGCTATTGCATTTAGTTTGCACCAAAATGGCACTCATGCAAAGCTTCTGACAGATTGAAAGGTGCTTGCTGCAGAGGGTAATAGCAGGAAGCTCCCTGGTAGTAGTACGAATGGATAGCTATTGGTTTCTGTGGGAAACAAAAGTTGTGAGTGTATACTACATGCAGGCTGCTCTCCTACGCTGCTTTGCAGCTGTTAAGAGGCGCATGTACAGTACGGAGAATGTACGGAGCTTGTCAGTGAAAGTTCCATGGCATGTATTATACACTGTGGCACACGAGGATAAAAGATAACAAATTTCGATACGATATGATTCAAGTGTTCGAAGATTCGAGTTTAGTCTGCCTTTAGCATCAGAAGACGGCCCAAAATTCAATCTGTGAAAGTTATAGGGCCTTATGAAGTCCTCATTTTTCTTAATTGGTTTTTTTTTTCTATCATGTCGTTCCTTTCATTAGTAAGTTTCGATTTGAAATGAAACGACACGATTTTGTTGTGAAATGATTGCAGCTACCTCTCCAATTCTTTAGATTTCAGTTATATACTTGCGTGTACATTGGACTTGGCTTACAAGTGTGTCAAGCTTTGGTGGCAAAGGCTCCGACAGGTGATTTTTGTACACGGAATTATCAAAATTCCGGACAAATTTCAGTATGATTTGGATGTCCCACATCGCGGGAAATTACGTCTCAGGCCTATCCCCTGTTTTTTTCTGGGGGAGGGTCTCCAGACCCCCCGCTCGTGGCGGTGCCTACGGCACCAGCAACCTGGCTTCACCAGGTCGATCCCACGACGTTCAATTATAAACCCAGGGAAAACCCTGCATTGGGGCAGTATAATATGTAATTATGGATATAGGCTAAGCCCTACCCTTATAATAAATAATGGGTTAGTCTACACTGAGAAGAAATTGCATTAACAACTCAGAATCACTCAACAAACACAAATAGTTTTCTCAAGTACTGTGACTGTGGCAGAATCTGATTGTACTGGGGTTATTAAGGTTTGATTTGGGTTTTGTTTTGGGTCTGGATAATACAGGACATTTTATTGGACTTAATGTTGCTCTCCTTTGTCCTTTATCTTGAACATTATGTTATTATATTACAGTAACATTTCATGCCTACTATAAGTAGTACATGATAGCCAGATTGTTTTCTGCATGGTAATGGTGTGCATTTTTTTATAGGGATTTGCCAAAGGCAAAATGCAGAAAAATTTTGTCCCTTAGGAGGTGAAAACCGCATTTTAATAGCTTGTAGCGTTTGGAGTCTACAGTGTTCCAGCCAGCCATATTTGTGCGAAAATGTCGCATAAATAGTGACAAATGTTGCACAAAAAATCTGACAAGTAAATTCTATGTGGGTGTAAATTTTGACAGTATCATCCTCACCAGAATAATTTTGCCAGTTCCTTGTTGCCAGCATATCATATTTGTCTGCTTTAGTTGCAACAGGACTTCCTAATTCACAAGCCTTCATTTTAACCTTCGAGCCATGTAAAGAAAATGCGGGGTGCTTGAGTTGGAGTTTCGGTAAATCTTAAAATATTTTTATCTAGTAAAATATTTGTTAGTTGTCCCTCATTAGGGCAGAAATTCACTCAAATATATATTGCACCATTTGTGATCTAGGCACCTTTCAAATTCCAAAAATTTTCCAAAGGGAGGGGGAAACCCTGCCCTTAGACACCTCCCAGGCCTCAGAACAGTAAATGTCACATTGAGAAAAAGGCCTAGCTAAACACCGGTCTGGAGCTGAAAGTGGCATGGTTATTACATCTTATAAAATGATTTTCCCTTCATCTCATTCATGCTAAAGTTGAAATGAAGTTGTTTTAGTCTGTTTCTGTACCTTGCTTTTGTTAAACTGCACTAGTCACCGGTTACTTAAGTCATGTATCTAACCATACATCAATTCATACCTATACCATATAACAAAACATACTGTACTTGAATTGTATGTGCATACAATGTACTGGTCTGATATTGCTAGGTTGTGTTCGGGTACCCTGGTACCCGACGGGTAATATGCTTCGGCTACACGAGTACATTGTTACTTTTGTCCTGAATAATAACCGTATGCTTTCCAGCACCACTCTTGGGTATTCTTTCGTCAATGAGCAGCCCTTTGTATGTATGTTACTCACTTGGCTCAATAAAGATAGGCCTACTAGATATACAGTAGTACTAACAGTGTGGTCTCTCAGTACACACATGTGCTATCAAGTAAGCAACTGTTGTGGCTTTGTGAGCAATTAACTGCAGCAGAGTTGTAGTGATTATGATATCTATGTATGCTAGAATTAACTGTAAAGACAGGCTCAGACTTGTGCAACTAACAGTTCACATTACCAGAACATACTGTACAGCAGCAGTCCCCTGGGAACATACAGCATCATGTGGAGCATAAGGCCAATGTCATTTTGAATGCACTGAAGCATGCCTCATTTTTTGCAGTAGGGTTAGCTGCATAACATTTGCAAAAGACATGTAAACCAAATATAAATTAGGAACCCTTGGTAATCCAAAATTAGAAGAGTTTCATTCAAAACTTCTGTAACCAAATGGCATTTTAAGGTAAAAGTTGTCCTGTTCCTTGGAGTCTCATTGAAATTGTAATCTTTGTTGAGTAGTTGGGAACAATGCAATTGTTTTCACCCATCTGCAAAACACAACTCCCACGTTCACATCTATAACACACACCTGATAGAACTTTTCGACTCTATTCAGTTGTTGAAGCCCGGGTGGATACTATATCTCAGTCTTGGACTTACTAGCAATAATGATGAAGCAATCATCGCCACTGCCACTACTACCACTACCATCACCATTATATTAACAATAACAATATTTATAATGTGCAAAGAAAACTAAATTATGAAAAACTGAAATCAATGACACTTATAAAATTACAGAAAGCTTGTGCCTTTGAAAAGTCAAAACTTTTGTAACTGTTTTTGTGTGGTGTCCATTGCACATTCCAGCAGAAAATACTATACATCAAACTCCCTAAGCTCAGCTCAACTGATATTCCCAGAAAGGGGCAAGCTTGTAAGAAAATATACCTTAAACAGTATTTTTCACTTCAGGCTAACATTTACGGACTAAATGTGGAGTCAATAAAAGATGAAGGGGAGTATGGGTGCAGAATTGATGCAATAAAAGAAGATTTCTACAGTAGCCTATACACTGTAACGACAGAACAAGTCTGGGAGTACAATCTCTAACCATGTCAGTCAATTTCCTGCAGTCCCAACCATGGAAAGGCTGATGTCATTGGTGATTGGTCAACACAAATTTTATCATCCCAGATGGCCAGTGTCTGTAGAGAAAGGATAAAAATCAAGGATTCAACAAACAAAAAAGATCCATGTTTAAATTAAAAAATAATGGTGACAGATACTGTATAACTGTTTTAGCTTGTTCACTATGACTTGTATCTAGTGCATTCACAACATGTAAAGACTTGCTGTTGATGTTCATAGGATACTATGTGTAAAAATAATAAGCTACGAATCTCCGGCTATCTCAAAATTTTTTAAAGGGCCTCAGCTGGCTCCCAAGTCAGTTGACTTTGTTGCACTACAGGTCTGTGTAAAGAGGAAGTTTATGAATCAGCAAAGTGAGTGTATATAGTTAAAAAAGGAGGAGGGGCTGCAAGTACATGAATTTACTTGGGAGAGTTTTACTTGTTTGGGATGAGGATATTGGGCCTTCATTAAATATTCATGGCAAGTACAAATCAGTAAATAAACAATAATGCCATTCTCTGTACTCTTTATTCTATGTGTTAATATTGTCTACATTCATTAAAATGCAAGGCCAACAAGAGCACCACACTGAGTTATACTGCCCAAACTACCCCTGTACCCCTCTCTGTATTGAAGAAAGTTGCCAATACTACCTAAATGAATCTACAGTGTGGCAGTACAGGGATTATGAATCCTCTGTGTCCAATATATACAGGCCTGTCTTTTGAGTCAGTGACATGCTTAATTCCATTAAAGTAAGTTGATAATTACTGATTCATTCCTGAAAATAGTTGTTACCTTGGAAAACGTGCCAAAATTGATTTAAGTACTTGGTAAAAAATCTGGAAGGGGCCACTGGCAGTTTGGACCTGTCTTGTAATTCAGGTCAAATTAAGATTGGCAATTTACAATCATAGTTATTGGCCAGTGAACATTAAAATGGAAATGACCTATGCAATAAACAGTGTGTAAGGAAATAGGCAAAGGCTGCACACTGTAGTACATAAACATATTTACCTCCACAAGGTGTGAAGGTGCCAACTTAATTTTGGAAACAATATTTGTCATTCACCATTGTTATGGAACATAAATGTCGTAACTGCCCCACTGACTGAACATATATTTGAATATGTGTAAAGGAAATTGACTGTCAATCAGTGAGGTACAGTAAGTTCATTAAAATGTTAATTTCAATTGAAAACTTGGTCTGTAGGCCCAGGGAGTTGCAAGTGAACGTAAAGTAAATCTAACCATTCTTGCAAATAATCCAATACAGACCTATAATCCTAGAGACACAAGCAGTTGGAGTTAACTTCTTTGCTAACAAAATTTGACTTCAGGCTAGTATTATAGGTAGGCATGCATAGTAAGTTTTAAGTTTTAAATATGCTCTAACATGGACATGATTCTATGCCATCCAGAAAAAGCTCGGATATTTCTTGAAAAGGTATTTGGGAGATCTTTCATCTGCAACTGAAATCCACATGAGAATAAATTTGGGTGGGGACAGTTTAAGGAACTATGCCTAAATGTGGTGGTTATCGTTACATATGTTGAAGACCATAGTTAATATTTGAGTGAAAGGGTGGGGATAGAGCCATGGGTAGGGGTTGTTCTAAAATAATGTCCCTTCCACTGTTACCTCTGTGGTAGGGGCTAAGCCAACAACCATGCAACTGTAACTGTTCCAGTTGAGATTTACCACTGTGGGAAAAAGTTTTTTTTTATGTACTGTGTGGTTGGGACTTGAGCGATTTTGAGACGACTTTGTGATAGAAAATGTAAAATTTCTTATGGTCAGCCTTAAATATGTGAAGGGCATGTGTCAAAAGAAGAGCCAAATTTCCCTCAAATATTGCCAAGGTTTCCCAGCAAAGAGCTTCCCAGTTTTCTTTTCCACCTGTGGAAGGGCAAATGTAGTCATCTCAATCGATTATCCCAGAATTTAATACCTTCTGGAGCAGACTCTGTTTAGGGCTATACGTTTCTATTAATGCCCAAAGATTTGTCCAGTGTTCACTTGTGCAGGTGTCAGGGATATGACTGAACAAGGAATGCCATACAGCCTACAGTAGTATGCAGGCAAAAAATATCCTGGGTTAGAATGCTAAATCATTGTGTTCATCTTAATCATGTGACTCCATTTTGGTTTTTAAAGTTATGTATTAAGTATTTAAGTTACTCTATGATATGCCCCAGGGGTGTGAAATTACCCAATTACTAGGGTAAGTTGTCACTTTAAATTCTTATCTTACAAAACTCCTTTGAGGAGCTGTATACAGGTTACTTGTCTTTGGTCCCAAGAATGTAAAGTTTCTTAAAATCTCCTATCAGCCTGCCCTTTACCACACAGTGTATATCCATCTTTCTGTCACAGTAAATTCCGCAATAATTCCATGTTTCAGAAGAAAAAACCTTGGAGACTATAGTCCATCATCACATTTACAGTATAAGGCAAGATGCACCACTGAGGCCAGTATAATTTCTTTTGGAATATATATATATATATATATATATATATATATATATATATATATTCATTGAGGAGTGCATTTGAAAAATTTGGGGAGTATTTATTGGAGAGAGGCCATAAAAATAGAGTTATTTTCATATCACTGAAATTGCTGGGTTTTAATACATTAAATGTGTGTTATCTATAATCTGAAACTTAGCACTGGTACTGTAGATAATGGTGCCTAGGAGAATAGCCTTTATTTAAAACTTAAGCTGATGTGTTTGGTAAGTAAATTCCCCTTGCCTTTGCAATGGAATGCTTCCCAAAGTCTGCAATATTTGTTGTTATACTATATTTGTTGCACCTGTTCCGGCAATACCTTTTTCCTTCTCATTTGTTTAGCCCCATGTGCAGATGTTAGTCTACTATTATTCATTGCTGTCTTGTGTATCAAAAGTTCAAGGCATGTCCCCTAAATTTTTGGCATTTTGAACAAGTGAACAGCATTATGTGCAAGAATTTAGTGTATGGTACTGAAGCTGTGTATGCTATCTATCTGGTAACAGGTTGACAATCTTTGGTGAAATAATTTCACACTCTCTATCTTGTTTCAGTCTGCAAGGGACTCCAGAGTATGTAGGTGAACTTCATTGTGGAAAGGTACCAGGGTCTTTCCCCAAGACAGTACATGGGTTTTAAACCTTGCTTGCAAAGTGGCAACACCTGCCATGGTCGTCGGCACTCCCTGAAGAGTATCAAAACTTTTGTGTAATTGTGTTGAAATATGCAAAGACCACAAAAAGTCACCAGTTTTACTTTTGATGGTAAAGTAGTTTTGTATAGAAATAAACCAGTTTTACTCATTCGCAGAATTACACTGTGTTGTACAATGAGTGGTTTATGGTGTTCAGAAGAATGGGGAGGGGGTGATAAGGTTTGGGGAGTGATAGGATTTGAAGGTATCTCCACCCCTTTTAAAAAAGCCATTATCCAAAGGGTTAAAATGAATTTTTTTCACATCCATCCTCATATTTTGATGAGTGGTAGCTGTGACAATGTGTTTATACCAGGCTTTTTAATGCCACTTGAGATCTATATGGAGGTTTGAGAAATTCCTCACGTTTAGTTCCTGTTCCTCCCGCCTTTTGTCCTTATCTAGAACTTGTTTGCTTAATTATGAATCAACCTGTGAAGTGTTACATTTATCTGTGAATTTATATTGCGTTCCTCCACTCTCTGTTGAAAGGGTTGAAATTAACTAGTTGAGTACCGTACTGTTAATCTGTCCAGATTGCAATCAGTGGTGTAGCTTACCAGAGGGGGAGGGATGGAGGGCTTGGGGACTCCAGCCCTCCCACAAAATCTCAGAACACCCCAGCAGCCCCCACTGGTGATTAGAGATCTGTTGAAAAAATATCAGTAGAACATACACCAGTCTCCCATTTGGAGATCCAGTACCCCTCCAGCTGCCGGCATAGGCTATGCCAATGCTTGCATTATGTGTTAGACAACTATTAGGGCCTATGTGGACAGTGACGGAAGAGGAAAGATATCCATATCAACTATTTGCCATTTTGATGAAACACATGAAGTTACGTAGTTATGCTATCTTAAGATACTGTAACATTTGCGTTATAGGCTGCTCACCATAGAGGCACAGGGGGTAATTAATCTCCCTCCTCCCCCCTCCCCCCCCAAAAAAAAGGCAAATGATGGTCTCCATTCATTAAAAAAAATATATGTATGAGATTTACATTGTATAATAAGTCCCAAATATTTCTAAACTTGGTCAATAGTATTCTTTTAATGTTACCATTGAATGTCTTACATTTTACTCTCAACCACTGATCATATGGATGAATTTAAGGCATCTTGACTTCAAAATTTTACCCCTCCCACTAAATAAAATTTCTTGCAGCTGCTTTTTATTGGAGGGATAGGGTTGTCCTGTACACTGCAGCAGGTATTGCACAGTAATCAAATTAAGGTGAAAGTTCTAAAGATCGAGTGCTCATTATGGGGAGACTATTAAGGACCAAACACTAACATGCTTCAAGTGTATCTTTACATTTAATTACAGTAGCTCTAGTAGCTATAAAGGACTGCATGATCACTTGTTGGTGCATTGCTGCAGTATGAAAATTTAATGGTAAGAGGTAGTCTGTACATTGGTACAGTACTGACAGTGTGAAAATTTAATGTCAAGGGATTGTCTTCTATGATCAAATATTGCATAGAATATGAGGTTGTCATATAGGCTATTGTCTGTAATTCATCATTGTGGGTGTTCAAAGACTTTGCATAAATCAAATGTAAAGGTCTCTCTCACTATCAAGTCATTGAATTGATGGCCAACTGTCATTGTTGACAAAGTTTTAGGCAAACATTCAACACTTGTCACCAAGGCACTGCACAGCCTGGTTGTAGTTAAATTTGAATCATGTATGTTGTAAGCAAGTATCCACAATCCTTTACAGGGACACATGAATAAGGCCTGCTGTTGTGTGAGATTGCATGGGAACTATTAAATGTATGGTGAAACTAGGAAGTACTGCAGTATGGAACGCGAATTACGCAAAGTTCGTCAATATCGGCGTTTGGTTCAGAGGTTCGGACAAACCCCCCTTCCCAGCAAATCATCCCTTCACTTGAGCGACTGAGCTGCCCCCTTCACCCGTCTTCGCACCGAATTGCAATCGGATAGC
>WURT03665832.1:25771-37466 GCA_009936505.3 Holothuria glaberrima | reverse complement strand
AATGATTTTACACAGGAACATTATGAAAATACTTGTGAGAGAAATAAGAGGAGATCTGTAAGGTTTAGCAAATTTTTTAAAATATGCTTGGGGGGACTGCCTTCTTCCTTTTAAGAGTGTCATAGTATACACTCTATTGTAGTATTAAGTTAATCAAACGGAATATTCTATAGTGACAGTATCTTAAACTGATAATATTTAACATTTAAAATTGGTTCCCATATTAACACTATTGTAAAAAATGTGTGGTTGAATACTTTCTGAAAACTTGAGTTACCATATCATTAAAAACTTGTATTTTCTACAGCTCCACAGAAAGATCTATATGTGTAATACTACTTTAGGAGGTTGAAAATGGGTACTTGTAAAGTAAGGTTGTGCGGGTTAGTCCAAAATCAGAAACAGGTTTTCCCCACTGCTAAAACCGGTTTGTAAATCAAAACTGGTTTTTCAAAAAAGTGCAATGGCCTTACAAGTTGAATAGGAAATTTTGGACATTTAATGGAATTTTATGATTTACGAACAGCTCCCATACATTTGTTTTCAAAAAGATAGCGGACTTCGTGGCGAAAAAGTGTGAAATGAGTGTAGGAAGTAAAATTTTGAAATACAGGCCAAACCAATGGAATTTTATGATTTACGAACAGCTCCCATACATTTGTTTTCAAAAAGATAGCGGACTTCGTGGCGAAAAAGTGTGAAATGAGTGTAGGAAGTAAAATTTTGAAATACAGGCCAAACCAAGATCAGTCGTAGACCATTTTTTTTTTTCAAAAAATTGGTTTTTCAGTTGTGCAAAATTCTGAAACCGAATCAAACTGAAACCAGTTTTAACCGGTTCTCAAATCATAACCGGTTTTGTGAACAGCCTTACTTGTAAGGCCATATTGCTATCCAGAAGTCAGGAGGGTTTTGAAGATGTAACAATTCCACAGTAGATGATTATTTATTATCCTGGACTTACCCTATGTATGCTGATAATCACATGTAATACTCAATCTTTTGTGGATGACTTTCCAGGCTAATCACTTGTGGTTGTTTTTATTAACAGTTCAGTGTAGGAATATATCGTGCTTGTGAAAATGAAGGGCACTATATAGTCACCCATCTAATATTTTTTAACACAAAGCTATAAATTGACGTCAGAACTGATGGTCAAGTTTATGTCTGAAATGACTGCTGAATTTAGACCAGCCTGACATCACAGACACGAATTTCAACACTAGTCCAAAGTATTCTAAAAACCTCAAATCCTTGTTATTGTATGTTTCACTGATTGCACTTAGCTTTCTGATTCTCTGTCTGAGAAGGAAATTGAGTTGGAAGAGATTGGTGTATGGGCACATCTATTTCTGTGTTGATGTGATGTTCTTGACACTTTTAAATTTAGAGCTGGTATTTGTGGTGTCACATTCCTGTTTTGCCATGTACAGAAGAATGGCACAGGAAGAAACTGTAGATGATGGACAAGCTGAAAATGGATTGCAATTAGACAAGATGTGGGATATTACTCCAGTTGGAAGTAGTAACAGACTACTTAATGTGAAGACTGGATGAAACTATGTTGCAGGGAGACTGTAGCTTTTAGTACTTCTTTCTGTGAGGATAAATTAAGGCTGTGTTGTTGTAATTTAGGATCTGCATCTGATATACTTCAAGTGTAATGGATTGATATTATTTCTGCTGAATGTAGTGTTGGAGACATAATCAGGGTGAAAACAGGTGTGGTAAAAACATGACAGTCAAGATTGACATAAATTTCCATTTGCCATGTTCATTAATGTTGCAGCAGACTGAGGGATAGCAAGGGTGAAAATATTTTGGCAACATTGCCAACATGAATGTTTATAACATCATGTATTTTTTTTTCTTTTTTTGCCTGAGTGTATTATTTGACCAAAAATAATGTTAGAGAAAGAATATCTAATGACTCTTTGTATCCTGCTATAATTTTATTTATTTCAAACTGTCTCTGATGGAGTTGAAATGTTGAAGTGAATTTAAAACCTACAAACTCAATTTTCTGTCATTCCTTTCTTTCCTTTCTTTTGTGCAGTGAAGAAGAATTTGACCTTGTAGCATTGACATCATCATCACAGGTGAGAATAGCTGCTGTTTAATACTTGACAGTTAATTTTCCATATACAGTGTGTGGGGCAGCAACTTATTTTTAAGTCTTTGATATATTTTACTTGTACAATTTCTTTTTCGTTTGGATTGGAAGGGAGAGGAAAAGCAGTGTTTTAGCATCCAGCACTAAAGGTAGCAAAATGGGGTCTGCTTTTTGAGGTACCATGCATCAGGGTTCAATGTACATGTAACAGAAGGTACAAAAGTACATTTTAAGATCAGTTTCTTTCTTCTACAGTTATGTTACACTATACCGTTTGTATAAATTCCTAGAATCACTTAATAGCAACTTTCAGATCATTAGTACAATCTTCATCATTGCAAAGTTTGCTGTTACTGTTAGTAGCCTATTATTTCTTGTAAAAGACCAAGGCATGACGTAGCGATGAGTCTTTGCCACCTTTGAGTAGACTTAATGTAATGGAGAAGGCAAAATTTGTGCAGGACAGTTTCTGAGATGGCCAAAACCTTGGCATGCTTTTCCAAATTGGATGTAAATCTGATGTTAATAATGGTCAGTTTTATATAGCGCTTTACACCATCGAAGTCAGTCTCAAAGTACTTTACATTCCATTACCCTGGTCATCAGTGTAACTCGTCGCCCACACATACCCAGGCAGGCAGCAGCTCGAGATCAGTGCCAATTGACAGGTTACACTTTGCAGGTACCCAATTAGCACCTGGGTGGAGAGGAGCAATCAGAGTAAAGTGCCTTGCCCAAGGACACAACGGCGCAGTCCGACCAGGACTCGAACTTGAAACCTCTGGATTACAAGTCCGAAGCCCTAACCACTTGGCCACCCACCACGCCTCTGACTGTTGCTCAGTTTAGGCATGATTCAAATTCAGCGTTATTCTGAAGCAAACTTATCTCACTAAAAATAGACATAACATAAATACTTTGAGTTGGGATTATCATAGTGACAACACTTTCCAAAATATCTTGATCCCACGTGGTGTGCCAATTTGACAGGAGGCATAGTCATACACAATGAGTGAAACTTCCAATTCCTGAATCCTGGCTAAGGCGATGCACAGCATTCTGCATGTGGCTTCTCCTTGAGTAACAGTATTGTTGTAGAAAGGTTGTATGCCCTAATATTATTCCACTTGAAAGCTTTGCAAGGAACATTTTTTGGATGAATACATATCATATTAACTATAGTATTGTACCACAACTCTGTGAAGTGTCTTTGGGGGCACTTCAAATCTAAATAAAAAGTACATCCAGCAGGCGAGCTATTAAACGAAGGTCAGAGGAGGTAGATTAACAAAACTAAGACGTGCAAACAGATAAACAGGAACAGAACAAGTGAAAATACAGTTACCAATCTATTCACAACTATTTACAGAACAACTTGTTCTTAATACAAGTTAAAAATTTGTTCGAAGACACAACAAAAAATGAAACAACCTACAGTATCAGAGACTAATTCTCGAGACTGGCGAACTACTAGTAGGATAGGTCGGAGATTAAGCCAGACAGGTGTCTCCTGACTCTGACCCTCTGGCTGGAGGTCACCCCTAGATCATCACATGGACAGGACATAGAACTGAAGGTCTCACCTCTGCCATGTACGGATGCTGAGAAAGGCCCACAAATGATGCCGTAATGGCATTACAATATTGTATATGTCTTGAAGGAAAGGTCACCCCTAGATCATCATATGGACAGGACATAGAACTGAAGGTCTCACCTCTGCCATCTGCGGATGCTGAGAAAGGCCCACAAATGATGCCGTAATGGCATTACAATATCGTACGTGTCTTGAAAGAAAGGTCGCCCCTAGATCATCACATGGACGCGACATAGAACTGAAGGTCTCACCTCTGCCATCTGCGGATGCTGAGAAAGGCCCACAAATGATGCCGTGATGGCATTACAATATCGTACTTGTCTTGAAAGAAAGTCCCTAGTCTTCAAGACATAAGTATGATGGGACAAATAAAAGAAAAAGGATCAGACTGCCTCAGATTTCCTAAAGTTTTGCCTCCCTTGTGTGTTTTGTGTTGTACTGTGCAAAACTTATCATCATTAAGGTACTGTAACAACATACATAGAAGAGTTTAGGGTCTGTAGCAGAATTAAATGGCTCATGCTTCAGTCGAAAACATTATAAACAATGAAAGCTGTCTTTTTGAGTATGGTGCTTCTCATTGTAAGTTTGATTCACATTTACCCGTCATTTCATCAAGGTTGATGGTACTATAATTAAAATTTGATTAGTGTATTCTACCATATATAATACATAATCTTAGAGCATATTGGCTGCTCTAGAGTGTGTCTGTGAGGTGATTATGTGTCATGTAACTAGTTTGGAGCTACAGTAGTCAAACAAGAAGTGTGATTAAATCAGGATTAGGTCATTGATTGATTATTATTGGGATTCTGTGGCAAACCAACCTGGTATGGGCTACCTAATCTTGCTCAATATTAAAATTTCAAACTACACGCGTTTGAGTAACTCATACTCCTGGACGGAACTTCTTCCTTGCTTGTGACAAGTGCTAATCAGATTTAAGCCTGTCATGGCTCCAGACATCTGTACTTCAGGACATTGGTTCTTATCACGTATAGAGTTTCCAATTTTACATTAACAGAGTGATTTATTTGATTTAAAATAGATTTGTTTTATGGCATCAAGAAGTAAAAGTAATAATATCTTGCATTCTAAATAGTCTAGTCACTACACAGAACGTACATATTTTGTATTGATTTATGAATTCAGAAATGTTTTGCATTCGCAGTGAGTAAACAGTCATGGGCATGAAGCATTCATATAAATCAATAAGTAGGAATTTTATAAAACCTGTCAGTATTACGGTACCTCAACATGCTAAATGTCTTGTGCTGTAAATAGTTTATGTATGACTTCAGTGTGCACTCTCAGTAGAGTCACAACATTTAATACTACTTAAAAGTAATAGGCAATAATCCCAAAATTTGCTTTAAAAATCAGCCAACTTTGACAATCTCCTCATACTGCATTACAAGCACCTCTGAAGATATTTTGAACATGACTGTTACAAACAATAGGTAAAGCAAGGAGAAATTCTCCTTGAATTTTACAATTCACTATTAAACAAAAATATCGTCTCATGATCAGAATAGGCCTTTTATGAACTAGAGTGAATGGGGCATACTAACTCTGATTGGGGTGACTGCATTTCCCTTAAATAATACCAAAATCATTTGGAATTGGGAAGTAAGATGTGAAAACATTAGGAAATATGTTTTCAAAGGAACCTCAAGTTATATCTTTTCATGGACATATTAGTTTGGCATATTTGATAAGTAGTTTGAACAGCGTGGGACTTACCTTGTCAAAACAGGCAATATACAGACATGCTTCTGTGCAAAAATCTCTCTTTACCATTCACATGGTTCTGTGCTTATAGAGTCCATACTCAGAATTTATAGAGAAAAGGAAAAAAAGGTATTCACAAATTTAAAGTTACCATTTACTATCAATTTTTTCTTCACTCCCATGTAAAATTGTTTAGGGTCAAATTTCCCTAAGTTTGGCAATGATTATTGCAGTTTAGCATTTCTTGACAAGTTGATCATTTGTAATGGGTTCCCATCTCACATAAGTAAATATCATAATAGTATACACACTTGATGTTAATGAATGCAGTACAGATGAAATATTTACAATGTGTAGTAGAAGGCTGCAATCACCAAACCAAATTTAGACCTTGGAAAAATTTGGAAGATGTTCAAGAAGCCATGATCAGACTTCCTACAGATAAAATACAATGCACTGTTACATACAGTACTGTTCACAATATATCAGTAAATCTTTAAAATCAAACTCAATTGATGCTGTGAGCCGGAATGGAAAAGGAGTGAAATTGTGCTGTCTAGCCAGTTTTCATCATTATGCAAAAGTTTTCAACTCGTGATGCAGTCATGCA
Organism: Holothuria glaberrima; assembly: GCA_009936505.3. Classification (NCBI taxonomy): domain Eukaryota; kingdom Metazoa; phylum Echinodermata; class Holothuroidea; order Aspidochirotida; family Holothuriidae; genus Holothuria; species Holothuria glaberrima. Next base: position 31,418 of record WURT03665832.1, on the reverse strand, counting down.
TCAGGCAGTGGCTGTACTTTTATATTTTCCTGCTTCAACAGAAGGTTGTATCTTTTTTAAATGCTGTTTTCTGATGCCTTTTCATGCACTGCTTATTGTAGAGACTCATTTCCACAAGTGATTTATTTATATGTGGGGAGATAGGGATGTCACATTCGACTATCAGATCCAAATGTTGTAGAAATTTATCACATTTTTGCTTGCCATTGAGAATCCCCATAGGAACAGAAACGGTTGTATTTCTATTCATTAGTAACATAGATCATGTGATGTTGCCAGGTACTAGACTGGGGAGCATAGTAACTGTATGGAATAAAATAGGCAAACCTGCCAATACTTTATGTACAAATTATTTTGCTTCAACAGGTAAGAGCTGGAGATTATAAGTAAATGTCAGAGTATTGTAGTATTCAAACTCTGGTTGGAGAAGGGGGAATGTAGGGGTGTACAAGAGGGTTTGAAATAAAGGATCTGAAGAATGAAACCAGCCGGAACAGTTGTTGTCATCACTGCTCCTGGCGCTGTGTGAAAATATGCTCTAGAGCAAAAATGCACAATACCTATTATGGGAAGACTGAAGAACTTTGAGTAATGAAAATGTGTGTTTAAGTTCATTCTTTAATTATAGATAGTGTATTAACTGCTTCACCTATTATGTACAGTATTGATGTGACACATGAGATTATTTCAGTGGGGAAGATCTTTGGAAGTATGAGTGACAGCTTCTGTAATGATGTATTTGAAAAGATAAAACCTTAAAGGTCTGTGGACATGTAATAAATTCAGTTGTTCTACTCAACAAAGCTAGATTAAGATCCCCTGATCAAAAGTCCATGGGAATTATTTGAATATCTTTTACCGTTTTCAAGATATTCCTCTTCAAAGTTTGACCATTTGTGGGAACCGTTCATGAGGTATGCAAAAATATGATGTGGAGTGTTGCACAGTGTCTGTATTTCATTTGTTATTCCTTTATAAATCATCTGTTAATTTCTTAATAGCTTGTTTCTGGTTTGGTCTTTAACGTGGATATTTTCTAAGAACTAAATTCCTACTTCCAAAATTAACCCGTCTCAAAATCACAGCTGTATGTGTAAGGATAATATAACACCCAGTTGACAGGTCTCACTGTACGTCACAAATTTGCATAAGTAGCTGATGTTTATTCATGGTGCAGGTGAAAAACAGTATTGTCTTGTAAAATGGTCAATGTTTGATGGAATTTAATGGGAACTGCGGCTATTTTTATCATTTGTAATGCTTTGTACACCAAATAGGCAAGTATCACATTTACATGTCTACAGACCTTTAATGGTATTCAGCAGACTTGTACTGGAAGTAAAATGTCATGAATGCAATTACAAGTGCAGTGTCTCTGGTTGTGAGTATGAGTACGAGTACACATCTTTTTATGAGTACGAGTACAAAATTTTGCGTAAGCCCCATTGCATATCTTTCAAAAACTGCAAGTACAAGTATGAGTACAAATCCATTCTCACTAGTAGGAGTGCAGTTAATTGTGCAAAACCGTGAGTACGAGTACATACTACAAGTCTGGTATTCGGTACACCCACATCATTGTCTTTCTTCTATGCTATTATTACACTGGCCCTCCCCGGTACCACAGATCTGCCATCCTTCAACAGATATCAGAGAAGATGTTCTATGGTAATAGGATAAGCTCAAAGGATGGGTCATAGGGGATAATCCTGTAGGTGGTCATTCTTTGGATGGGGTGGGACAGTGTGATACTTAGTATTGTAGGAGACAGGTAGTTGGGTGTCACCAAACAACCACAGCTGAAGAGTTGGGGTCTGCTGAATTGTATGAATGATTTGTTAAATATTACTGTAACATGGAGGGTGTTTGTTCTTTTTTGTAGCCCAGTCAAGATGTAAAGGAACAACTGATCAAGGATGGGTATCGACTGGATGAGATTCCAGATGATGAGGAGCTTGATTTAATTCCACCCAGACCCATGAATGAGAGATGTATCTGCTGCCAAACACAAGTGAACTGCTCTATACAGTGATGGTGCACAGTCAGTCGCTTGAGTATGCATGAACCAGTCAGTGAAATCTTGTTTCATCAAGACAGGTCACCAAAGATGCCCTCAGTAAAGAAGAGAATGACGAGAGGAGCGAAGAAGGATGGATGTCATGCCCAGCTGTCTGTAATTGATTGTACTCTTGATTCAGTTGTCAGGGTACTGCTTGGTTATAGTTTTGTCCATGTTATGTTGTTTTTGTTTTTAACAACATGGTTTTCGGGTACGTCCATGATGGCCTATTCTGATTCACTGTGATGATGTTCAGGATACCTCCATTTGATTTCAGAGGACCTTGATGAAGTTGATGGACGAAGGAGGCTTAGCAAGACCTCTAATAACATTAAGAATTTTTACTTGATTTTGGGGTGACTTTTGATGTTTTTGGTTGTATTGAAGACATTTGAGGCAAGGTTGTGAGCATTCTCTGTTGGTTTTAAAGTTGAACATCTACATCATCATCTTAAAAGACGTTACGTAATCAACAGTTTGGTGATGTCAACTATAGATAGGTAAAATTCTTCAACGTTAACAAGTTCATAAAAATAATTAAGGCAGTGTGTTACATTGTGCCTCTGCATGTATTAAATTGACATAGTAACAATGTGTTGTTGAATATCTATAATTTTAAATGTGCGGGAAGAATTTGTGATGATTGAAAAATGTAGCCATACTTCCTTTATATACTCAGTATGTTCTTGCGTGAAAGACAGACGTTAATTTGTGTACACAAGGGAAAAATGTAATTGTGAGAGTACCCTTTTTGTGATGGAAAAGGACAAACAGTATACTGTGCGACGAAGTTTACAAGACTTCCAAAATACAGTCACGACTTTTTGTGACAGTTGAGAGAGGTTCTTTGCCGTTGGGTTTATTGACCTAGTAAAGTGAGTTTGATAGAATTGGCTGTTCAGGTACTGCTATCTTGAACTGTCAGTGGTTGACTAGTGTCTTAGAGTTGATTTAGACAGGTTGGAGACAGTTTGAAAATACTAATTAGGCATTAGATGCTCCTACTGACTGCAGTTACGACTGGTTGATGGCAGAGTTGTATCTGGCTGCCAGTATAGAATATGACAGATTGCTATAGCCATGAAGGATTGGCACTGTTAGGGGTGAGTAGGGCTGTGAAGGCTTCTTGTAGGGAGGGTAGTTTGTGGTACAGGAAGGACATTTTAATGGGGGGGAGGGGGAGGGACTGCTGTGATGTCTACCATGAGGAGGCAAGCAGGGCTATGAAAGAGTATATTTCACTGCAGGGGAGTGTGTTAGGGAATTGCTTAGCTATGAAGTGAGAGAGGAAGCTGCACTGCTATAGTGTAGAATACCATATTATCTTAGGTTGAGGTGGTGCTGAGGATACTAGAAACACTGTTTAGATGGTGATGTGGAGCAATGTGTGGTGCTAGCTTTGCTATGATGTAGTGTACTATGAGGAGTTATAGCACTGCTATGATGTAGTGTGCTATGAGGAGTTATAACACTGGTATGACATAGTGTAGGAGTTATAGCCCTGCTATGACATAGTGTACTGTGAGGAGTTATAGCCCTGCTATGATGTAGTGTACTGTGAGGAGTTATAGCCCTGCTATGATGTAGTGTACTATGAGGAGTTATAGCACTGGTATGACAGTGTAGGAGTTACAGCACTGCTATGACATGTACTGGGAGGAGTTATAGCATTGCTATGATATAGTATACTATGAAGAGTTATAACACTGCTATGACATAATCTCTATGAGGGGTTAAAGCACTGCTTTGATATTGTGCACTGCTGTGATGTCGTGTACTTTGAGCAGGTAGCATTGCTATGATGTAATGTACCATGATAGTTAGCATTGTGCTAAGATGATGTCGTGTACTATGAGGGGTCAGCACTGCTGTAATGTAGAATACTATTAGGGGTTATGACTGCTGTTATGTTTTGTACTGTGATGGTTAGCACTGCTATGCAAGAATGTGATACGGAGGTTGCTGTGTTACAATGTACTTTCACAGGTAGGCACAGATAGAAGTGGGAGAGGTACTTTAAGTGTCCTGTGTACATTCTGCCAAATGAACAAAACTGTTAATTTAAAGTAGGTACAGTGAACAACCTTTTGTGAACAAAAAAGAAAGTGCCAGCTTTTTCAAACTTTATAAGTCTCTTTGAAGTGTCTTTGAAATTTCCTTGTATATTCCAGGCAGCTAGACACCATTCAGTGATGTGTTTTAAAGCTTTATTCAAGCTGTGACTATGTACAATACAAGTATGAAGTAAATATAACTGAAAGATTGCATTTGGTTTATAATATAATGTGATTAGATGTGCAGTTGGTAGTATCTACCAAGTCTTATGTAATATTGTCCATATTCAAGGGCCTATCTACTCCAATAGCTTTACTCACTTGATTAAAGATTAGCTGACTAGAAAAGACAAACTTGAAAGTACAAATTGTGTAGTATGTAACATTACTCAATTAATGAATCTTCTGTTTTCTATGTTCAATGCATGCAGAAGTTTCAGAAATGTAATCAGTTTCTTAATTAAGCACGTACTAACTTGTCGAGTCCCAAGTTTTGAAGTTCTGCTTCAATCATAGACCCTTTTCCAATAAGCAGTGACAAGAGATCATGAGACATAGTTTTGGTATGTTTTGGCCACAGTTAAATGCCATCAACATAAACAACATATACTGTACCCAAACTCTATCCCGTAACCCTGTGTAATTGCTATTGGAAAGGGGGTCTTTTTTGAAAAATGACCACCTTAAGTGAGATCTTGCCTCGCCATTTTTCCTTGAGAAATGACCAACTCAGCATATGGAGTACGCAAAGGAATCACAATACATTAACTAATGCAAGGTGACTCTGTTCTGTTGTAAAGAGCAATTGACCACCCTTAACATTCTTCCATTATCTTTGGGCTGTGTCTCAGTGGAATTTAAGTTATACGTGAAGTGTTACTATATAGAGAATACTCTAGTCGTAAATATCATAAAAATATGTTTTAGAAGTTGAAGGTTTAATAGTTTAAAAATAATATACTTAATAAAATAATTGAAGGTTTAATAGAAAATAAAATAAATACTTAAAAATATGATGCATTGTATAAGTACTATGTGCAAGTACAATCTGTCTTTGACCCCATATCTCGTCTTAGCATCTTGCCAAATCCAACCTTTCAATGATACAATCTTTTCCTCTTGTGTCAAAGACTATTTCAGGTCATCGTAAACAGTGAAACAGGAAGAATTAATTTAGTTACCAAGGAAGTTGTCTTCATCTTACATTTACTGGACATAAGGTATTTAAAGGTATATTTCAAGAGGGATATTTGATATGATTGTCAATTACAAGTTGGAACCAAGAGTGAGGTAGGGGGTGGAAGGTATCTGTGTGCTTCAATTAACATTTGTATAAAGCCAGGTACAGGTATTCTTAGCCAGTGACAAAACCATTTGGTTTCATTGTAAGTCTTCCATGTTTAAACAGCAAGAAATACAGCTGAAATTTGTTTGTTCTTTTGAAAGTTTTTTTTTTTTTTTTTTAGTTGCACCAACTCTAGATAAATGAGAAAGGAACTGCTCCAAGATGCTTTGCATAAGAATGTGAAAATGA
>WURT03665821.1:0-14913 GCA_009936505.3 Holothuria glaberrima | reverse complement strand
CTACTGGGATCTGGCCAGAACCAGATTTGAATAAATACTACATGAAATTCACCAGTGCCTTTAGCCATGCATATTCAATGTAATAACTGTAGATACAAAATGTGACCGCTGGTTAGGTTAACGGGATCAAACTATTGGGATCTGGCCAGAACAGATTTGAGTAAATACTACATGAAATTCACCAGTGCCTTTAGCCATGCATATTCATTGTAATAACTGTAGATACAAAATGTGATCGCTGGTTAGGTTAACGGGATCAAACTATTGGGATCTGGCCAGAACAGATTTGAATAAATACTACATGAAATTCACCAGTGACTTTGGCCATATTTATTGTAATAACTGTAGGTTCAAAATGTGATCAATGGTTAACATGATCCAACTATTGAGATCTGGCCAAAACCAGATTTCAATGAATACTACATGAAATCCTCCAGCACAGATTCTGATCAGACTGTTTTCTTTTTTCTCTTTCACAAAGAGTGAGTAATAAATTGCTTCAGTCAACAGGATGGGAAGAGAAGGGAAGGTGGGATTGCTGGGGGATGAAGTAATAATTTTAGGTCAATGATCTGGTTGTGATTTTGTAGGGTTTTGAGTGATCAAGACAATTTAGACAAACGAGTGTGCAATTACTCAAAACTTTTTAGCCTTCTGAATACTGATATCAAAAGTGCATTGAACTGTTACGAGTACATGATACTGGACACCTGTTATGAACTGTTCCAGGTTACATGAATATGACTGAAATGGTTCTAGTGTTACAACTAATTAACAGTGATACATTATATTGCTTACATGGAATAACTGTGGATGAATAAACTTTGCAACTGTCTTTGCAGTCAGCCCCATTTTTTCTGATTTTCATAAAAGCTTTTGTAAATTTTTGTTATGGAAGATTTCTCAAAATTCACACTGAATGCACCACAACTGCAAAAGTGAGACAGAGTTACCCGTCAACTCAGGACTGTAGCTTCAGTGGGTAGCAGTTACCCGTCAACTCAGGACTGTAGCTTCAGTGGGTAGCAGTTACCAGCACACAATGATACCACCTAACACTTAGGGCTGATAAACCTTCTTCCACTACTTTCCATGAAGGAGACATAAAATACACCAAAATTTACCCTAAACAATTATTATTCATTTTGTTTTCTTTCCTAATTTACAAAATTTCCTAAAACTGCACTTGTGCATTGAATTTGATGAACCCCACTTCGATAGGTGAAGTTTAGTCTTCATTCCCCCCCCCCCCCCATAAAACCCCACAATACAGTACTTTTTTACAGTACCCACAATACAGTCTTTTACATGAATTTGAGTAATTGAGCAATAATGCAAAACTGTGAGTACGAGCACATACTGCAAGTCTGCTTGCAGCTAATAGGGCCAAGTAGTATTTGGACATAGATACTTTTCTGATCCAAAAGGGCATACAGCTGTCTCTACCTTAGTTTGAAAAAACTAAATTTTACAAATCTGCACTAATTTCAAATTCAAGAATAATTCATTGTAAATACTGCCCTCATCTTGACTTCAAAATTGAGGTGAAGGCAATTTGTCTTCAGTTTTACTCTTATTGTGCAAAAACATTAAAAAACATTTCCAAAAAGGTGAACATACAGTTACTAATACAACTACTTACCATGATACAAGTTTGACAAAGTTGTCACTAAGAGCAATTCCAGCCTTGGCATCAAAAATACTTGAACGAGTATCACCACGGAAATCTTGAGATACCACCTATGAGAAAATCAACCACTCAAAGACGTCATGTTATGTAAAAATTAGTGTTGTACAGGTATAGCTAGTAGCCTATATTACCGATGCCAATATTTCGGTTCTCAATATCGGGCGATACCGATCTGTTACTGGTATTTGGGTAAACAGCATTCTGCAAGTAACAACAGGCTACGGGGCACCACATTGAAGTGTCTTTTCATCTTGAGGAGGTAAAATATTGGAATTTGCATTCAAAAATACTAAAATAGTGTACCATTTTTATGACATATGGGACAAAAAATATCGATTAGGTAGTATCAGCACTTCAAGGTGAATTCTAGCAATAACAAAACGGGATGAAAATGGGGAAAATAGGTTGATGCCGGTGGTGAATATCGATAATTGTTCTGACACTAATAAAAATATGATTGATGTGAATGCATCCTTGGTTGCTTTAAGTATAATTTTTGTTTTTAACTTTTTTCAAGTTGACTGGGCCTATGGGGGTTTCTTGTTGGAGCAACACTAAAGCTAATTAGCATTTCTAAGTTCCTATAACATTTGAAGCCCTTTATCAATGTTGACACCCACTTTTAACTAGGCAACCCAAAAGAATACTAAAGACAGATATCAAATGCACTTACAGTATTAAGACTAAAGATAGCAAGGCAATGGTAATGACTGTCATTATTTATGGAACATGTAAAATGAGCCACTGAACAGACAGACCTACCAAAACCCATAGTGAGGGTTTGAGGTGGGGTGTCGACTCCATGGTGAGACCTAAGGGTGCAAGGTGTGTGCAACTTTCCTGTACCCATAACTTTCACTACAGACCAGTGTACTCATGACAAATTAAGATCAAATAAACACAATAGAGCGTAACAAACAAAAATGATCGAAAAAATTATCGAAATTGTAAACTGCTTAAATGAAAGTATTGAGAGTACTACCTTTGTGCTGACAGTAAATAATTTACAATAACCATGCACTTCAAAACTATAGTAACAGTTAATGAGTAAATTAGGCCTGTGTACTAGAAATTAACATTAAGAAAACATCTTCACATTGCCATGTACAATCACTTATGCACTTCATGAGGGAAGTCAACAGGTGCAGGAAACCAGTTACCAAAAATGTTCTAAAAATGGGGTTTTATGCATAACATGTATGAATTGCTATTCTTAAACAGGAGTCCAGAATACCAACAGGGGTTTCAACTGGGTTTGATGGGTTTCACAAGTTTGCTGAGAGGCCTGACATAGCTAAAGAACCCCTGTGGAGGCACGCTTACCTCGTCCTCTGTGTATCCAAGGATGTCCTTCAGAGCACCCTCTGATGCAGCCTTGATTTCACTCTTAATGTCCTCATACTTGGCACCTTTCTTAAGACGGACAGTCAGATCTACCACTGACACATCTGGTACAGGTACTCGGAAGGCCATACCAGTCAGCTTGCTACAGAAAAAAGCCACATAATGAGAAAAGAGGAAAAATTCATTTTTCAAAGCATCCTGGAAGATTCATGCTTCAGCCCTTCTTTCTTTTTTCCAACCTCACCCTAAATGATGCGGGCATTGAACAATAGCACATCACAGTTACACAATTAGTTACCTTTCAAAAGAAAGAGAATTCACAATGATTTTACATCTTTTCCCTCTAAAAAAACTAAACAAAGCTGAACACAATCTTGTGCGATTTTTTGTACACTCTGTGGAAGTAGAAGACACCCATATGTTAGTTAGTTAGATGAGGTTTAACGGCCCAGTTTCCAACCAACTGGTTCAAGTCGAGCCAACCACTGCCTTTTTTCCAGTTGTGGCTCACTGGCTTGTTTCCCCTTACTCCATTGCTTATGCGGAGCATCACGCACAACAGCAGAAGGTTCCATTTTTAAAGTCTTTGGTGTGACTCGACCTGGGAATTGAACCCGTGCCTCCCGCGTGAGAGGGAGATGCTCTACCAAGACAACAATATGATAAACCAGAGACCAAAGTCTATGGCACTTCAATCTGTACCCAAAGCACTTCTGAACTAGCTTAGTTCTGCTCATTTCATTTCTCCCCTTGCAAATACTACATATATACAAATATTTGTACAAATATACACACGTCTGATATAGAATGGTAAATGAGAAGGTGACAGACTGTAAGGCAGGGGTTTTCAACCTGGGGGACCAGTCGGACATTTCGCAGTTTCTGGTGGGACATGCACTCATCCTAAGTCCCACAGAAAAAAATTAGGGCTTATGTTTACTTACTATATTATACGGAATCATCACCTTGACGTTATACAATTTCTCTATAGATGTCAGTATGTTCCGTAAAAAAGATATACATTTTTATTGTATTTCTAATACATCAGAATGATCAGAGATAGGTGAACGTCAGTGACAATTTGATCTGGGAAATCCCCACTTTATGTTTGTTATGCCCAGAAAGACTACTCATGATTACAGATACTACATATAAGATTATAAGAGAAATACAATGATATAAATGCCTAAAATTAAGGTTATAAATGTTTCCAAAATGCACTGTCTCAAGTGTTTTTATATAAAATTTTCCACATATCGGGAGGGGGAAAGCCCACTCCCGAACCCTCCCCCTGTGTGGCACTCATAATTGCCGCCCCTACGCTTAATAATGGTGGGACGTGATACATTCATAAATGCCAATTTGGGACGACAGCCAAAAAAGGTTGAAAACCCCTGCCGTAAGGGGAATGTAATTGAAAGAGGAACCAGAAGGAAGTTTACTATTTTTTTGTCTGGTTCCCAATCCTATTAAAGTAACAAAAATATTTTTATCAACAATTACAAAAGGAAAAAAAATAGAAAACAGATGCAACAACAATAGAAGAGAAAGAAGTTATATGTAATGACGAATTGTGATGGGATTACTCTTTATCATACATGAGCAGATGATACTTCACTTTTTTCTTCAATGTACTTAGGATAAGAGTGTGCCTAATGGAATCAGGAGTTCCAGAAATGCACACCTGTAATTGTTATCTGTGAATGAGCAAATGAAGTCCTTGCATATGGATGTGAGAGACTGTCTTTTAAATTTAGCAGAGTATAGGTGGTAATTGCTTTTAGCCTGAAAGAAAGAGGTAAACTCAGCAAGAAGAGTACTATTCCTATGTTTAAACAAAGGATTTCCAGCTGTGAGTTGTTAATGTTCAAGGTAAGAACTTTGTGTTGAAGAAATAGAGGTTATGAATGTTGATTGAAAGGGACATTACTGATAAATCTTACAGTGGGCGTCTGCTTGGAGTACATAGTGTGATGAATTCCACACAACAATATACAATATACTAAAATTGAGATGCGGAACAATGAGTGTATTGTTAACAGTTAGAAGACCCTTACTAGGCTAAAAATTTCCCCATCTTGCAATTAGCCCTTCAATTTTACATACATGTTTGTAATTCCACTGGCATGAACCCTCCAAGTCAACGGTTTGTCAATTTGAAGCCCAGAAAAATTGGAACTGCAGTGAATTCAAGTGTCACTCAACGTAACTGCATATGCATGAGAGAATCCCTGACTGCACACCAGGGTACTAGTAAGCGCTCAATGTCCACATTCTTCTCCATAAAAAGGGGTTCATTGGGTTGACATTGAATATTTTGTGAAGAGTATGAAGGAAAGTATTACATGACAATGCTTCTAATTAGCCTTCTTAGCTTTTTATCACTTTCCACAGTTACCAAAAATGTGAAAAATTGAAGTTTTTATGGGCTTAAGAGCTCATAGTTGGCAATGCTTGTCCAAGCCCTTGATAGACCAGGCTCTCTGGCAAATACAGCATGTGTTTACAAATGAAGCCTTCATCACAACAGTTGGTTGTACGAGGATTTAGTACTAGCAATCAAGATGGTAGAAGCTTTACTCATGGGGTGTATTTGAACAGGGGTTGCTTATGATTAATACCTAATGGTAAGAAGAGTCTAATCACAAATTTGTAATAAATGATTTTAATCATTAATTACCCTATTATTGCCATTGCAGTTGTGTGTTACATGTTTAGAATCTCTTAGTTTGGCCATTTACCATCAAGATGTGAGTAAAACTCAACATGAGTGATAAAAAATCACAAAATTCATTAACCAGCTCAATAACCCCTTTAAATTGCTTTTTCTTCTCCATTTAACTTACCCATTCAACTCAGGGATAACCTTTCCAACAGCCTTTGCAGCACCAGTGGAGGCAGGGATGATGTTCTGTGCAGCTCCGCGTCCATCACGCCATTTCTAGAAAATTGGAAGATTTGATATCAAAGAAAGGAATTAATTTTGGTACTTGTTTCCCATATGACAATTTTGCATGTAAATACCAGGGTTTTCTTTATTCACTTCTGTGTCAGTCTGCAGACCATGTTCTCAACGAGTACTGGACAACAGGCATAGCTAGAACCCTGATTAACACCAACCAAATACATGAGGCAGAAGATGGGGCACCAACAACAAGTATTCCAATTCTAAACTCTACTCCCCGATTGGTTTTGCGACAGATTTCAGAAAGAAGCATGCATGATGTAACAAAATAGGTATAAATAAGCAATTCAATGGGACACCACCATAAGAGTACATGACCACTTCCAACTGCTGAAGCACATTCTCATTTTCATAGCTTCCTCCTTTGCTGAGTTAGTTAGATGAGGTTTTACGGCTCAGTTTGTAACCAACTGGTTTAAGTCAGGCCGGCCACAGCCTTTTTTCCAGTTGTGGCTCACTGGCTTGTTTTCCCTACTCCATTGATTATGCTGAGCACCAAGCACAATGGCAATAGTTTCTTCCATTTTTACAGAGATCTGCTGAGATATAGAATGTTCAAATGTGTTTGCTAAATTTGAAAAAGTTGATTGCACAATAATTTATGATGTCTTCCTTGTACAACTCACATTACCTGCTTTTGTTTCCTTTTGAAATCAAGATGATTATATGACCTTGGAACATTGACTGTTCCCTTGCAAAGCATGTATAATGGAGGATGATTACACAGCCAAGTCACCCTTCAACAGTAAGACAATGATCACGTTTTGGTACAAGGTGCAGTGGTTTTCGAAAAAAAGAAATACCAAGACAGTACTTTGAGTAGTACAAGAATGACATCACAAGTAAGTGCATAATCGACCATTTTAAATTGAGTAAATATGCTTCAATATCTTATAATTCAGCTTCAGAATGTCCTGTAAAGATAAGAGCTAGACCATTTGCACTTTTCAAGCTTACGACATATATTTTTGAAATCTTAGACTTAGGGTACACTTTAAACTTAAACTGACCTTTGAACTTGGCCCATCGACTGTCTTTTGTGTTGCGGTGTAAGCATGGACAGTGGTCATCAGACCCTCCTCAATGCCATATTTGTCATTGATGACCTTAGCCAGGGGAGCTAGACAGTTGGTGGTACAGGAAGCATTGCTATAACAAGAACACAAAGTAAGATGTCAAATTTCACAAAAAGTTACACTAATATAGCCACCAACAATTCTGATATGCTCTCACTTAAAATGGGACTGGTTTTAAGCACAAGATTAACCCAGGGGGTAACAAATGACTGAATCAACCTACATTGTAAATGGAATATTTTGTACATTAAAATAAAATTACATCAAGGATTAAATCAATATATCTAGGAGGTGAAAAGGGAGGGTGGGTGGGTGGGGTGGGAGAGAGGGAGGCAGACTACACACCTTTCAACCTGAAAAAGTGATGGGTGGAACAATAAATTCTTTGTCTCAGATTTATTGAATGTCTGTTATTCAAATGGAAAATGTAACCAGAAAGCCAAAACGCTTGGTGATTCCTTGCTACGTGAATGTAGTTTTAATACGGTAGTTTGGAGGTTCAGACACAGTTCCACTATGAATAGACTGTGCGTAAGGTTAAATTCCATGGGTAAAGATCGGACAAATTGATTCATGTTAACATGGTCAAACATCAGTTTCTTGATTACATGTTACATACTTGACAAATCATGTTTGAAAGGTTTTCACCTCACATGAGGTCCCTCACTATAACTCACCTTGAGATATTGTGGTTACAAGCAGTTTGCAAGGTATATAGCATTTAACCTAGGGTAGCCCCAAATGATCTTTGACCTTCATCAAAACTGATAGGCTTCTTCGCCTTACTATGGAACACTGACATACCAAGTGTGAGGTCCATAACAGTCTCTCTTCATGACATATCATGTTTACAAGGTTTACAGTGTGACCCCTGACTAACCCAATGACATCCCACTACCAAATTTCCTAAGCATTTAATTATTATATTTGTTTTCCACCTGACAAATCTGGTAGAGTAACCAAAGGGACTCACCAATAGTTTTCATCAGGTAGAACATTGTTTTAGCACAAATTCTGTACCCAATGCATCATGGGAAGGATGCCGGTGCAGTACGTTGTGCCTACAAGTTCTTGTCACTTAAAGTATGTTAGAATTGAGGTACTCAAACAAGGGACATTTCTGGAATCCCATAGCAGTATATTGTACACTACCTAGAGTTGCAAACATTGACCAAAAATAATAGAAACCATCTACAAAACGTGGGCCATCCACATTTTAACTTTAAAGTTCACTAACAGTTACCCTTCTTGAGATATCATGTTTACAGAGTTCTCACTATGACCTCTTGTGACCCCAAATGGCCTTATACCTCCACCACAAACAATAGGGATCATCTATTTGGTATTAAGTATCCAAACTTTAAGTACGAAATCCTCAGTGCCTGCCTAACTTGAGATACTGTGTTTAATAAGTAGTTTTCAAAATTTTAACTGTTTGAACTTTTTTTTGACCCAATATGACCTTTGACTTCCACCACAAATAGTAACAATCATGTACTCAGTATGGGGCATTTCCATGCTAAGTACAGGTATGAGATTCTGAAAGTTATTCCTCTTGAAATTTCGTGTTTGCAAGGTTTAGAACTTTTGACCTCTCGTGACCCCAAATGACCTTTGACCTCCACCAAACTTTAAAGATATCATCTGCTGAATATTGAATGTCTACATGCTAAGTATGTGATCCCTCACAGTTACCTTACTTGCCATATCATGTATACAAGGGTTTTGACCTTTTGACCTCTCGTAACCCCAAATGACCTTTCACCTCCACCAAAAACTAAAGGTCTCATCTATAACATATGGGCAATTATATGGGCAATCTACATGCCTCACCATTACCCCCTTCTTGAGATATCATGCTTACAAGGTTTTGACCTTTTGAGCACATACTCAATTAAGAGTATGTACTCACTTCAACTCACTTCTCATACATAAGTTCATAACATCATCTACTGCTTACCTAACAATTGTCATTGACTTATCATATGATTCATGAGCTCCCCCACAAATATTGGAGCAAATGAGTGTGACTTTTATAATGGCTATACTCACAAGTGCGAGTGCGGAAAAAAGTACCGTGTAAGTACAAGTACATGCTCAATTAAGCATGACAAGTGTGCACTCACTTCAACTCGTTTAGAACTCAAACATCACCTACCACTTACCTAACAATTGTCATGGATTTCTCATATGACGATTCATTTACACCCATCACAAACATTGGAGCATCTGCTGAAGGAGCTGAGATGATCACTTTCTTGGCACCACCAGTAAAATGAGCCTCTGCTTTTTCTTTTGTGGTGAAGACACCAGTAGATTCTACAATGTAGTCAGCTCCATGTTTTGACCAAGGGATGTTAGCAGGCTTCATTCTGAAAGAGAACATCAAATATTCATATCTGATTTACAACTTCCTTTAAAAAATTTAGCCACTATATTTCAGATAAAGATACCTGACATAGATCATAACCCGAAAATTTATAAGCATGTGAGAAAGCGCAAACGCCCTCACCCCACTAGAAAAGTAAAAGTTGTACGCTTTCATGGGGACTGTGAAAAAGAGAAACTTGAAAATTTTGTCCACAAAGTAAAGAAAAGTTGGAACACTTGCAGGCTTTAATTCTTTGCTTATCAATACTTCATTTAACAGCATTTAAGGAAAGTGTGAAGCTAGCTCATGTTACATACAACTTCCACCCCCCCCCCTTCCATTTTTTTTTTTAACCAAAAGGAAAACTGTTAAACCATTTCTTTGACATTTCTTTGGCTGCACACCTAGGGGCCCTAATACAACCCCCATCATCAACACAGCAAAGAGAAGACTTACTCAGCAAATACAGAGATCTTGTGGTTGTTCACTGTTAGGATGCCATCCCCACTACTGATGTCTCCTTTAAATGTTCCATGGGTGGAGTCATACTTGAACATATAGGCCTGCAAGAACCAACATTTATAACAAAATGTTATACAAAAGACATGTGTTGAAATGTGTACAAAGATAAAACTGCCCTTTGAAAGGTACTGTATATAAAAATTAATTCACACCCTGCAGAACTTTTAGATTCCAATTCACCCACTGAAGATGTAACCAACACTGCAATGCATTGTACTGTATGCTGCCCCCCCCCATGACCCCTAGGAAGGGACCAAAATGTGCAGTATGCCTTCCCATGCCCCTTATGTCATAAATGCACCTTTCCTAGACATAGACCCACATACCATCATTACTTTCAGCTGACCACTTTTGAAACCTCTTGAACCACTTAAGGGTAAAAAATGCACTATGGATACCAATGAACCTTGACGAACATTGATATTAGTTGTGTACCCCACTAAGCATTAATTCACCTATGTCACATGCTCAAGAGGACATGACACCGCCTTTAGGCAGCCTTGACATAGCCTCCCAAAGGGCTGTGCGGGGAGTCATTGCTTTGATAAATTTGGTATATATGAATGGCGCAGAACTAAACCAGCCATATTTTACTAAGACCACCCTCATGTAACACAGGTTTAAGTTATTTGTCTGCTTCCACACGATACACTGGCCCAACTAAAGCGTTAGCCTTAGCCAGGTTACTATAAACTGGCAAAAATGTGAGGGGGGAGTAAGCATAGCCTATAGGACCTTCCATGAACAGCCTGATTATTCAACTAAAATTGAGGTCCACAAATGACACAATGATATTACAAGTGTGTGGGGAAAAATTCACTTCAGAAATAGTACTTAAAAGGTAGAACTCTCAATAGACCACCAGGTAATCTCATCAAATGCTCAAAGTATCACCCAGCCACTTCAATGACATTGTAGTACAGGGGTATTCAAAAGGTCAGAAATTTGACTTTGCACCTTGCTACCGTCATCCCAGATGCTGTAATATGTATGAAAATCAAGGATTGGCCAAGTAAGGTAGCATATAGCCTAATCAAAAGGTTTTGTTGGTTTTTGCCTGCAGTGGGACATATAGCCTTTGGGGCTTCCCACAAAACAACTGAACAGATAAATTGACCTTTGTACATAAAACTGAAGACAACTCCATACCACCTTTGATAAAGATAGGTTGATTGCACACTACTTATGTGCTACCTTATATGCTAATAGCTTTGTTGCTACATCCTGTAATACACACCTCAGCTCAGCTCAGCTCATTCCTCATACTACAATGCAAAGTATGACTTTGTATCACTAGAAGTAGTGCAGGGATATCTTGTCCAGTGTCAGAATTTCAGGAAGGCAAGAATGGACAGGAGACACAATTTGCAGAGGTTAAATTTAAAGTATCAAATATTAGTTTGAATTAGGGTTGTTACGATATGACGATATCGGCCAAAAATATCGATATGTAATTTTGCTCCCGATATCGTTTATGAAATTGCCCAAACGATATCATGGAAATCCCCCCATGCATGTAACATCCTCACCAACTTGATGAGAGGCCTGGAAATGTTTGACACGTAGTTGTTTTTATCACTCACAAAGGACTGAGTGAAACTGGCAAAGAAGATTCAGTTGATAAACCTGCAAGACTGCATGCTAGTCCCAGTTGCAAAACTACTGCAGACTGTTTTTCATTTCAATGTATCCAGCTTCATTGATCACGTAAGGAAGGATAACCAGAGTAATATTATAACATAGTAATGGGCCAATGTCTTATGCTCATTGCACAGTATGGCAGTCTTTTTGAGAAGTAACATCGGCATTGGGGATGCTCCACCTATAGGGCCAGTGCCATGTACTGTCATTTTTACCGTGGTGCCTATATTAAAAAAAAAACAGGATCCGGTGATATCGCTTGGGTGTTGAAGAAAAATTTTGCACGATATCGATAACGAAAATTTCATATCGCAACAACCCTAGTTTGAATTGACAAAATTGGCAGTGTATATTTCATCACTTCAGTGGTGGGTTGGGGGACAACTGAAATTTTATGAGCAAGACAGAGACTGTCACTGTTACAACCGGCAATGTTACCCCAAACCTTATCTTACAGTAGTTGAAATTTCCCACACTGGGCTTCTGAACGTTACTGTGCATATTCTCATTTGATGATTACAGCCCCTATTGTAATTCAGTAATTCAAAGGTCTAACATTTTTCATTATAGTACAAATTTTTTTTTTACACTTCATGGAACCACTTATGTCAAATTCACCTTCAGAAAAACGGCTGGTTGCATAAAGTATGGCAAACCGCCTCAACCGTCCCTACCTATATCCCTTCAGTGATCCCCCAAGGGTTTTACAAGGGCCAGTACTGTACTGCTAGTAGTAGCTTAATATCCACTCATGTAACCAATTAAACAAGACACTTTTCAGCCATTACCAATTTAACACTGAAGCTTGGAAACTTATCTCTGTATTAATAATCCCACTGACAAATTTCCTAAGCATTTAATTATTATACTTGTATTCTACCTGACATATTTGGTAGAGTAACCAAAGGGACTCACCAACAGTAGTCAGGTAGAATATTGTTTTTGCACAAATTCTGTACCCAATGCATCATGGGAAGGATGCCGGTGCAGTACGTTGTGCCTACAAGTTCTTGTCACTTATATGATAGATATGCTGTACTCAAGCAAGGAACAATATTTTCAGAATCCCATGGCAATATATATGCTACCTAAAGTTGAATGGCTAAGTTGAAAACAAATTCCGCTATTCGTCCCTTGAAACTAACTGCATATTTCAGTTAAAGGTATCTCCTGCACATCTACAAACATTAGTCTATTCATAACATTCACATTATAATGGTAGGTCATCTTTGTCTTTTCTTATTGTTTTGCCATTGTTTTTTATTCAGTGTTCTTTTCAATCTTGATGTAACGTTGTCTCTGTTTTTATTTATGTTTTTTTATTTTTTGGCCACTATTGCTATTGTACATTCCATTTTACTTCTTGCTCCTTTTATCGCAGACATGTAATTTCCTTCTTTTGGATTCAATAAAGGTGACTCTACTCTACTCTACTGCTTTCTACAATAACTGCACATTACCCCATTCACTCATATATAAGGATTAAGTGCTCTCAAGCTATGTTCATACTAGTACTATGTAATTTAAATACATCCCAGCAATGCTTTGAAATACAGTACCATATCCCACGCACAGCTACGTATTAAGTGCTCTATATCACATGCCAATTACTCACTGATGTATACCATGCAAGAATGAATTCAATCAAATATGAGATCTGACAGTCTATGACATGTAGACAGCTTGCCGTTGCCTCATCTATTAAAATGCTACTACTGTAGCTTACAGTATGTACATACATCTCTTCACATATGGAAAAAGAATGATGCACATGCTGTACGTTGCACACTCAACTGTGTCCTTGTCATACTGAATTCCCACACACTAATCTTCACTGAGTACAGTAGGCCACTGACAAAGTCACCAGCATCTATTAGAAATTAAACCTCATCAACAAATTCTTCCACAGTCACAATAGACCCTATACATTGACGTCACACAAACATCACTTTAGAGGGCAAATAAGGAAGCTACTGTACAGTACCTCAATAAGGTATGACTTTGGTACACGCATTGTATGCATGAGGTAGCCTTTGCATGCGCACATGGATTGAGGTGCATATCCAACAAAACTTAGCAAACTCCATTTGTGTTGGTTTAAGTTGTAATGCATGATGCTACGCTCCACCCAGGGTGCACTTTCTGTTCTGTGATGTAATTTGCAAAAGGTCTATATAGTGACTAAAGAGAATTTTTTCCACTCAATGTTTTCTTTTGCTTTCCACATGAATTTTTTTCTTATTTCATACTGTACAACCAGTGTAGGGATTAGTGCTTCAGATTTTCACATCATGATAGAAACAATTAGGATACAGCTGTTTAAAAAATCTTGGGGCTAAAAATACAAAACAATTATACATTTCTGCCCTTATCAATGCTGTTTTATTAAATGCACCCACATCTGTACAGAGTATATATGCACAGCTGTGCAAAAAAATACACTGGTAAAACCAAAGTTAAATACTGCATTTTCTGGTGTACAGTTCAACAGACTGAGAAGACCTACAGTACTGTTCTTACTACGGAACTTTGGCAGTGACGGCTTGCCTTATATTGCTTAATACCAACGTACAGCATATGAAGGTGCAATGATTTTATGAGCACGGCAGTAGCCAGTGATGCATCATTTCATCTTTGAGATGGTCGCAAAATTGCTAGGCATCGCCTTCCAAATTGAGTACATCTGACATTGTTCAGCTTACACATGAATTCAAACTCTAACATATTACAAACTAAACTTACTGTAGGCCATTACCACCGTAAAAACGGATTAGGAAATATTTTACATTGGAGAAATAACCCTGACAACTCTTTCACATATACATGGATCCTTACATTTTAGGTCTTCGTAAATAACAAGACACCCAATCATAGCAGGAAACATTGTTTACTTCTCAGGAAGACAGTCAAATTTCCCACAATTCCTCTCATGTTTTCATTAACACATAAAAGCCAATGGCCTCCAAGGATACAGTAGTCACTATCGAGAAATAAAGGTGCCATGGTGCACACTGTACACCTCATAGGAGGGGCTAGTCTTCCATCTGCTTGCAATTGTAAACAGGTTGCAGGCCCCAATTATCTGAACTGCATTGTACTAAACTTGTGCAGGCATTTGTAGTCTAACGAAGAATCACGGGAATGTAGGAGTAAACATATTTTTTTTTTATCTCACAAACACTTTTTCATAATATGAACAGTTTGCTTGCAAATACTGTGTGGTCTGGTTAACTAGAAAGCCAAAAGGCTTAGTGATTCCTTGCCATATGATATATTGTAACAAGATTGAGTCACCCACATGACA
>WURT03665810.1:0-17775 GCA_009936505.3 Holothuria glaberrima | reverse complement strand
CAGGTAACACATAGGTGAAGACAAAACATTGATAACTTAGAGGTCAGAACTAAGGTATAGGTAGAACTGCAAGGGCTGTTCCTGTAACAGTATTTTTACCCTGTTCAGCAGTTCCTACTTTCACTCACGTGACCGCCACCATTCTGAGAGGTATACATTTATGACACATCCTGGTACTCAAACTCTTAAGTGGTAATTTGATAGCAAAGTGCGTAGGTTATTTAGTAAGAATATAATATATTTATCAATATACATATAAATATACATATATATATATATTTATATATCTATGCGTGTGTATATAAACTCATAGCATCCCAGCATCGCAGTATAACGTTTACGGTGGAAATACAATGAGGTAATAAGTGACCATTTTTGGATGACTTAGAACAACCAGTGGGCCCCCTGTTTCGCACTCCTAATAAATTTGATCATGTTTGTCTCAGTTATATGCGATAAGGTAATTAAATCTACAGAAATCAGAAAGCAAAATAGGTAAAAAGGTAAATTTACTTTCAAGATAATAATAGAAACTACTATTTTGAAATAATTCATTTGAATAACTATTTATGAGGTAAGCATTCAAGATAAGTTCCACAGTTGGACTCGAAACCCTCTGCAGTGCCAGGATGAATGAATTTGAAATAAAGAACTAAACGAAATTTATTGTGCATATAATGATGGAGAGAAAGACAAATATATACGAATAACCCCCTTGCTGAATCAGACATCGTTGCCTACTTTTATAATTTTAAGAAAGCTGAAGGCTGGTGAAACGGTTCAGTGAATTCCGATGTCTGCTCTAACTCTTGCAGACAAGTGCGGTATTCAAAATTTGATCCTTTTGTCCTTGGGCAAGGGCTACCTTTACCATTAAGCCGATGGTTGCATTGTGGGATACTTTGTGTAGTGTTAGCCTATTTTATAGTTGACGATTGTTCTGGAAAAGGCTTTTTGACCTTGTTGAGCTCCTCTTCTGTCGACATAAATGATAGGTGTGTAGAGAATCTATTTTCCCTTTTATGAGCTCTCACTTGAGTTTGGTTAGGTACGATAATTGTCTTCTTTGTTCCCGAAACACAAGCCTTCCTGTGTATACGTGGCATGATTGTAACTTAAATATGCTTTCCAACGGCTTTTAAGGTCAGGGAGGTGTTAACTAAGTGATAAACTAGGCGGAAGAAGACTGCACAGAATGTTAGTTACGGTACACTTACTTTATGGGGTTCAGTTAGGTGTGAAGATGTTAAGGTTCACTGAACCCTATACCTATTGTGTACCTAACATTCTCTGTCACCGTCCTAGTGCTAGACATGTTTGTACTTATCGAAGGACATAAAGATGTATACTTTGAAAATTGCTACTGGTAACGATAAGAATATATCAAGGACCCAAAGAAAAACATAAGCACGATTACAGATTATAGTGAACGATAAACAAGAAATTGTATCCGCCACTGTATATCGAAGCCTCATGAAGATAAGAAAGTTTAAACGTGTAACTTCTTTAGCTAACCTAACAAGTGAATAACGTTAGACATTGACCAACGCTTGAACGGCCACGTTACAGCTATTTTCAAACCTATGCGGCAGCTGACTCTGATCTTTCCAGAGAAGCAGATGTAGGCCTAGCCTGGACCTACTGTGATAATCTAAAGATTACTGTGATTATCTGAACATTTGGGAAATCGACGGGTTTTGCTGTTCCAGGAAGACTTTCCCCCAAAATCGTTACGATTTAGTTGGAAGTAGTCGACGTTTATAGTATTCATTCACTTCTTTTCTTAACATGTACTTTCGTTCTCACCTGGTCAATTCCAGTGTAACGGACATGACATTCAGACAGATTTTTGTAATTCAAAGTATTGTACAGTAGAATTGGCAGTCTCAAAACAAATTTTATCGAGTTTATCAGACACATTTAACTATCAGTGACATACGCATCAAATTTCACACAATTTTATTAAACGGTTGTAGAGAAACTGCACTCGTTGTGAGCATAACGGACATGGCACCAAATGGGCAAGGCATTTTGGCCTATTGTTAACTATGAAAATTCCTGTGAATTCTTGGATAGAGTATGACTGGTTTTGGTGTTAATTAAACCTTGAAGTCATGCTTTAATCATTAAATCATCTTTTTGAACAGTTTTACATTGCATTGTTTTCCATAGCTCAAAATGTAGCGTAACGGACATGACACATTTGGCGTAACGGACATGACAGTGTTGTCCACTTTTGTAAGCTAACATAATTTTTTTAGTGTAGGTATTGCAGCTATTTTATTGTTTTCATAGTAAGGTTAAAAGGTAGGAACACACATCATGACTGGTATTCTGTAATATCTTATAAGCTTTTGTAATTTCACAGGGGTTGTTTTTTTCTATGATTATTTACAAAACGAAAAAATATAAAGCAAAAATGCTTCTTCACCAGCCAGCTACAATTTATGAGATATTTTCACTTACTACCACCCACCATACCAAAACAGAACACATTATCAGTTGATACTATGGTGATTTTTTTCCTTTATGACTTAGTATTTAACAGATAGTGTTAACATACCAGCGGAACCGACATGACACCCTTGTGAAGCTTAATGAAGTAAACCATATTTTAACATTTTTGCTACAAAATAAAAAAAAAAGATGAAACTAATACCACAGTACTACTACCTAATGTTCTTGAACAACATATCTAAACTTTTTACAAGTTTTAGTGATCTAACAGCTATGCTACTGTGTACAATGTTTAGAGTACCAAAACCGCATACAACAAAAAGATCACATCTCAAGCTCTGAGGCAAAGAAAGCTGAACATACCAGACCTGCACAAAATCCAAAGTTTAGACATACAGTATCATGAAAATTTTCTTATGATTTACATCAGTTTTTAAGAAAGTTAAATATCTGCAAAATTCACTAAAGCAGTACTATAAAACCAGTGCCATTATCGAATAAAAGTTATCATCTGAAAGGAAAATGGCATGTTTGTTTCACTTCATTCAGCATTAACGTAATCTGTAAAGTAGCTGTGCTTGGCGTGAATGACAGCCTAACAGTTGTGAGGAGGAAACCACTAAGCCAACAAATCAATAAAGTGGAAAAATCCTTCCTCCCCGAGTTCCCAGTGGCAGATAGTGTTAGAGCAGGAAATGGGGAATACCTGACATGCATTAGAAATCAACAGACTTCCATGCGTAAAAAGAAAAATATGGTTGTTTTTGTTTCTTAAATAGCATGCAGATTTTGTATTTATGAGTAATCATAATCCTCAAGCAATTGAAACTGATCATCAGTCTGTTACGCTAAGCCACAGTGTTGTTTCTGCCAAGTGTCTTATATAAGGTGTCATGTCCGTTATGCAAAGTGTCATGTCCGTTACGCCATTTGTATGTAAACTAGAAGGGGTAGGGAAAAATAATTGCTACACATGCAAGGGGATTTAATCCTAACATAGTAGAAACTGAATTTGCAATAACTTCATACAAATTTCCTGTTGGCTATGAAAACTTTTAGTGAAAAACGTAACGGACATGACACTTCTAATGTTAAAGAAATCACACAACTTTGAGGATCAATGGCTAGAAAATTGATGAATGATATAAAAATTCCTTGTGTTTTTCTGCTGATATATACACTAAACTACTGTTTTAAAGTTGAAGGAGACCTCTCGGACATTTTTGTCCTTCAATCTTTAGAAACAGGAAGAATAAACTCTTCAAAAATAGTCTCATTTCTGTGTTACTACAATACATTATACAATATTTTCACTGGTGGGAAAACATACAAGGATTTTGTCATGATAAAGATTTGTCTATTGGAAAATGAAAATTTATACATTACTTTTTGAGAATATTTGAGAGCTTAAGTGCAATTTGAAATTTAATTTATTCACTGAAGTGAACATTTTTCATGGAATTGCCCAGTTGTCGTCTTAAGGTGCGTTTACACCAAAACCCAAATCTGTTGCGTTGTGCGTGCGGGACACGGACATTTTTTTCCCAGGATTGAAAGGGACAGTTTTATTTCAATGGAAATTTAGAAAGTCTCCATATTCATTCTGAAATAACAAATTTTGCGTCCCGCCCGAAAAACGCAGCAGATTTTGGTTTTGGTGTGAACGCACATTTAGTTAGTATTGCAGTTCGCTCAGTATGCTATGCAAGGTAATTCACCATCATGAACAAAAGACTTGTTGAAACAATCCAAATCTTCTGTAATGTTATAGTTGTTTATAAGAATCGTTGCTGGTTGGTTTATTACAAGCAAATATCAAAAAAATAAAACGACAATTTCCCACTATTACAATTGTGTTCCCTTACAAACTCGAAAATTCATCAAATGTTAAACAATTCCGACACAAGTGGAAACACTGATTTCCCGTATGGTAACTAATTACAACTTCGTCCGTTGAACCAACAGTACAGTACAGTACGATAAACATGCACTACACGGGCTGAAAAGATAATACCTATAACGCTGGCGGAAGTGCTCCAGTCTATGTGCTAGTTAAAGTAAAAGTCAGAAAACTTGCAAATGTTCTCCCATCTTTTTAAAAGTACTTCTAAAGATGATTTTGAACTTAAATATCATAACCAGCAAAAGGTGCATCAAAGAGTAAAACTCCATGAAGGTACTCATATAGTAACAAAATATTGCCTCATGGTTAAAAAGAACCATTCTTGAATTAATATGACGAGAATGGGGTGACTGTATTTAAGATGGATTGATTTCATTGTCAATCACCTACTGCAAACTGGCTCTGAATCGATAAATCGAAAATATTGGCAACGTTGTAACATCAGGCATAATTTTGCATATAATATCAATGGATTCCTCAAAAAATATTTCGCTGACCTGCCAAATTAAAATCTCAAGCGAGCAAGAACTTCCCGCTACCTTTACATTTGACCGTGTTATTCATGATAACCTTGTCTTACCGTTTCGAGTATGTCGTGCGCATGTTCTAACATCAAGTTGAATTGTGTATAGTTGCCAGTAACACGAATCTGCTCGTCATATCTTCTACATGTGACATCCGTATCGACCAAACATCTCCTATTGCCGCATTGAAAGAGAGGGTAAGTTTTTTATACAGACTTTTTCTTTGCGCTTTACATAGTTGAAGGTAAGATTAATAGTCGATATGAACGTTATATTTTTTATTTCTTTGAGGGTTGGGCAGTGGGTTGTGTGTAACATACGTATGGCTCAATTTAATTTTGTGAATGATTCAATTTAATTTTGTAATCTGAATAACAGCTGATACTTGATTATTATAAGTGTGACAGTGCAAATATGCATGAGATACTTAAATCCTTGATTAATGGTTCATTGTAAACCTTGTCACCTGTTTGATATTTCAGTGGGACAACCCCAAATCGTCCTAACATTCATTCCGTGACGCAAAACTACTAACACTTTGGAGACTGATGAGGCAATTTGCTTTGGAATAAGGTATGTTGATTGGCAGTTTGAAGAGTGCTAAACCAATCTAGAATTAGAGAAAACGGTTTCATATGAAGGGTCAAAATCAGTGATTTTGCTTAAGGGTTTAAGATCAAGCTTTAAATTTTAGAGAATCTCATTCGACGATACGTGTTTTGCATAAAGACTCGTTTGTTTTCATTTGTGTTATATTACAATTATCTTGTAGACGATAGATTGGCTGCTTTTCCCAGTAGGTTACAATTAGCGCTGAATTTACTCAATATGTAATCAGTATAACTGTTTTGTTTCGTGTGATATTTACTACCAAATGAAATGTTTGTGTGACGATTTAAAATCAGTGAATACAGAACTGGTCAACGTGCAGCATGGGCCGACTATTTTTGTCTGGGTGTTTTTCTGAACAACACTGTAAAATAACACATTAAATAACAATGTACACTTGATTCGGCAGCGTTGCTAAGGACTCCGACTGCCATCGATGGGACCGTGTTGTGCAATCTTCTCTGGCAAAAAAGCCGTCCCCTATCAAATGGATACAGACAGTTGTGAATTTCGTGATTCAATGTGTAAAAGATTTTTATGAGTCTAGGGGAGTTTTCCTTTATCATTGAGCTAACATTTATTTGTGGCAAGATTTACTGCACAAATATATAGGTATCCATCCAACTTTATGGGAGATTAGGCAGTGGGGCAGCCATGGGGGCCGGGGGGAATGCCCCCCAGAATTTTTTTGTAACACGTTCTTGCACCCCAAATAATTTCAAGTGATGTGTTAAAAAAAGAAAAAACAGGAAGAGTTTTCTTTAAAAAGAAAAAAAATCATCTACAATATATACAAATTTTGACAAATTTATATCATGATCAGCGTGGCAATTAATCAATTCGGCCAGTTGGCAGGTACGAACTTCACTTAAAACAATAGCAAGAAATGATGGCGCCCGGGTCTAATTGGTCAAAGCACAGCGTAAGCGCATACATATAGTATCAACATATACGTACCATAGCCGTGTACAATGTACAATGCAAATTGTACATACTGCTGCACGCTGCACTGCATGGGCTTCAGCACAGTAAGGGCACACAAACATGGACGGCGATCGGGGGGGATGGGGATATATCCCCCCATTAAATTGGATGGGAGGATACTGTTCTACTATATTCTTCCCCCCCCCCAAATGAAATCAACCAGGCAGATCCGAAAATCAGAAAACTTCACCTTTTTCTAGATTTTACAATAGGCCTACTTATTTTTTTAGGAAATACATCTGACAGTTGTCATAGTATCACCTTGCAAAACCTGGAAAGGGCCATTTCCAGTGATCTGGAGGTATTTTGGTCAAAATTTTCTACGCTCCGCACCAACTGATCGTGGCCCTCCGCGTAGATAGTGCCACTGACTATTTCCGGAAATCAGAATACTTTACCTTTTTCTTGACTTTTTACAATGTGCCTATTTTTAAGGAAATACTTGTTGCAGGGCCTTTTTGAGCACACATACTAGGTGGGCCATGGCACCCAGTCCCATACACATCCCCCATTTAGCTCATTTGGCCCCCAAGAACGGTCCCCTTTTCGGAAAATTTTGTTTTCAAACGTGTAAACATTGCCCAATTTTATGCTGACCAGCTGACAGGATAGGGGAAAGTACTAAACTACTTCACTCAGTGAAGAAAACAAGGATAGTTAGATAAATTTACATGTAAGCCATGTGGTGTGCAATTTCTGTTAATCTGGACAGCACTAGCGTACACGGGGAGGCCATTAGGCCATGCCCCTCTCACTGATGCCGATTTGTATTAGTTCTTAGAAATACGTAAACTTTTTAACACAAATTTTGCTTCAAAAGGTAGCATATATGGCACCTGATTGCAGGTAAGGACACCCAATTTTTCAAAAATTTCCAAAGGGGAGGGGGACACCCCTCACCTTAGACTCCTCCCCCAGGCCATCGATCACGCAACATACTGCATGGCCCATGAGCACGCCACTACTAGACAGGCATTTTTCTGAAAAATTGCTTCGTAGAGTACGCACCGATCAATGGTGGCCCTCCGCTTAGATGATCCCTTTCGTCAAATGCCCCTTCCCCCCACTAAAAAAATCTTAAAAAAAGAAAAAAAGGCCCTGAATTGTTGTCATAGTGTCACGTTGCAAAACATGGAAAGGGCCATTTCCGGTAAGCTGGGGTATTTTTTACCAAAATTTTCTTTGTACGCTCCGCGCCAACCGAAAGTGGCGCTCCGCTTAGATAGTGTCACAGACAGTATATCCCCCACTTTCAAAGACGGATCGCCGCCCATGCATACAAAGCGTCGGGAGAAACATATTCATATATTTATATGTATTTTGGTTGCCCCCCCCTTGAAAAATGCCTTGCCCCCCTAACAAAGAAAGTCTGGCTACGCCACTGAGATTAGGGACTACAGGAAAAGTTGTTAAACTAAAAGAGGCGGCTAATGTCCAACCCATGACACGTTAGAACTCTTTTTATATGTATATATATATATGTGATGGATTTAAGAAAAAAAAACGGTTTCGAAAAATTTCTCACGTACACTAAAATTTTGGAACACGAGTTGTACGTAGGTACGGGTGTAGATTATTACTTTCCGCCTATCATCAAATTTTTAATTGAGCACGGAAGGAACTCCAGTAGACTCTTTAATGTGACCAGATCATGAAATTAGTTTTTGTTTTTTGAAAAGCCAGTTTAGATGGGAAAACAGTAGATTTTTCTTGAATAAAAAACCATCTTACTTTGACCCGACCAGGGATCGAACCCCGAACCTCCCGGTTGCCAAGCTTAATTGCTTCAAATGCCACCACCTTTATCCATTCGACCACAGCACAGGTTAAACATGAAGAAAACGTGATAAATACCTATGACATCATATTTGGTGTAATTGTGTCATTCTCAAACCCAATAATCACATTTTTCAGCTTTTTCTGACACGCAATAATTCTACATTTCAGTGTAATATTTTACGCCCATTGTTACCAATCTGTCTACCAGCCTGGTACTGTCTGAAGTAGAGATTCAAATAACGGTTGCCGTGTTTAAATGATATGTCACATGCAAGACTAGTAGATCAACTCTGCTAAACCCCTGCAATATTTTTGTACTCCCGAATATACTTTGGCATTATCAAACGTTAAATTATCTTTCACTCTGGTGACCCCAGTATGCTAGAGACAGATCCTCCTCGGATTCCAGTTGCGTAAGCAATGTGTTTGATTAATATGTCGTCTCTAACAATATAAAATTGCTGCATAAGTAATATTTACTATTTTTCATTAAGGAGTGACAAATTTTCAAATATTTTCAACTAGTTCGCGACCCCGCGATAAGTGCTTCGTGACCCCAATTGGGGTCGCGACCCAAAAGGTGGAAACCCATGAACAAAGTCACATAACACGAATAATTAACTTTTGCACAAGTATTGGAACTTCTTTTCTTACCAACCACTTGTCCAGGAGTCTGTAAATCGCTACTTTCTCAAACCATTTTACCTTTTTCAGCCATCGAATGGCCCTTAAAACAATCTGAACGCTTTCTGAGTATTAAAATGGATATATTCTTGTGAAGTGAATACACCGTAGATAAATACATTTTATTGAAAAATCAATCATCAATACATGTGATTTCGTGTTTCAGTTTTGATTTACACTTTTTTACACCGTAAGATATATGAGTTAAATATCTTCACAATATGTTCTCACAATTACGTCTCCTCTGTTTAATCGTTTTATGTACTTTTCGCAGGAAGAAGGCATCAAAGAACGTACTATAGTGGTCCATGAAAGAGACTTGTTTGGAACTTGCAGAAGTGATTGTAATGTAACTGGTCGGGTGACATCCGACATACATGATTGCACTGAACTTCAAGTTTGCAGGAACAAATATATGCGTGGCTTAAGTCGTTTTGTACGTTGCGATTATTGCGAATGTCAATGCGTCACCAAGAGTGGCCCTGTGTCATACCGTCTAACAAATGCTGAGTTCAACGCCAGTCAAGCCGTCGTTACAATCAAGGACCAATCACAGGTCCAGTCGCAAACAAGCCTTTTAAACAGTGGTTTCGTTGGTGCTTACGATTGGGTCACCGAAACGGATATTGTGACAGGAGACGTATGGGAAGAGTTAGTTAGATGAGGTTTAACAGCTCAGGTTACAACCAATTGGTTCAAGTCGAGCCGGCCACGGCCTTTTTTCCAGTTGTGGCTCACTGGCTTGTTTTCCCTTACTTCATTGCTTATGCGGAGCATCACGCACAACGGCAGAAGATTCCATTTTTAAAGTCTTTGGTATGACTCGACCAGGGAGTCGAACCCGGGCCTCCCGCGTGAGAGAAGAGACATCTTTTACCCCTATGACCCAAGGCTTGACTGCTGTTATAGAGGCACCGGAATTAATAATATCTTCTCGTGGAGTAAGCTTAAAGAATACCCTGTCAACAACGAGAGATTACCATTGGGGTTATACTAAAGTAACGGTAAGTAGTCGTTAGAAATTTGTACTAGCTATAAGCAGCCTTCCTTTCCCGTCACGCATTCAGTGTATTCATACTTGTAATTGCAGTGACAGTATTTTAATTCACATAACGTAGAGAATTTTAACTATGTCTCCGTATTGATTAATGTTACAAGTTTAGTAGCCTAGGATGCTTCTCCGAGATTTAAAAAAGATGGATGCAAAGCTTGACGTCTTACAAAAGATGCCGAGAATATCACTGTGTAGAATTTCTTCACCAATTCTTTTCGCCAGTTCTCTACATTGCTTTCAGTACATGATATAAACAGAACACGCCTACAATCGGTTGTTGTATGGAATGTCTTTGATACTGGTTTTGTTTTTCTTTCCGGCTTGATGTATTGTGATTTTATGAAAACAGCCAAACAAAGTTCTAAAATG
Source organism: Holothuria glaberrima (assembly GCA_009936505.3). Lineage (NCBI taxonomy): Eukaryota > Metazoa > Echinodermata > Holothuroidea > Aspidochirotida > Holothuriidae > Holothuria > Holothuria glaberrima. The sequence continues at coordinate 7,412 of WURT03665810.1, read as the reverse complement.
TGATCTTATTAAATAACTTCATCACTAAAATATACACAGAACACACCTGCAGTTGGTAGTTGGATGGAATGTCTTTGTTACTAGTTTGGTGTTCCTTTCCTGCTTGATGTATTGTGATTTCATAAAAACAGCCAAACAAAATTCTGCAAGTTGATTTTATTGAAATTACATTTCACGTTATTTTGACAAAATTTATGTAGGAGTATTTTAGGGAGGCAGTTTTACTTCTACTCACAGAGTGTGAAAGTTAATTAAGAATGTCTGATAGTTCGGTAAAGCCTTGACGGGTTATTATGTTATAGGCAAAAATAGGAAAAATGGGAAAGTCTAAACATACATTCCTGTACAACCTAATATTAAGCAAAGGACGGGTATCTTCTCTCTTCTCTCTTCTCTCTTCTTAGACAGCGACAGACTTAAGCATTTTTTGGCCACGCATGTACATTTGTTGTTGTATAATGCCCTAATCCTTCCTGATATAAATTACAGTCTTTTACTCTGCTAATGTTACGTCACTAACTAATTTGTATAAGATACAATAACGAGCTGTTAGAAACATATGTCACGCACTGTATAGAGCCTGGGGAAGAAGGCCTTTATAAATATCAACTTGGCATTTTTGTTATCAAATCTCGTCATGGAATTCTTCCCTCACCGTTTGACAAAGTTTACATAGCTATAACACTAGGTCAAAACACTTTTTGAATCAAAATACGTCGGAAGAAAACTTGCTCATTCTCAATTAAGAAGCACTGGTGTGCAATTTTGGAATTCTCTGCCTACAGATATCACAGCCACTCAAAGTATACAAACATTTTAAAAGAAGCTGAAAATTACATATTAAACAACAATTCAACTTAATATGCTGTTTTCCACTATTTTACGCTACTTTTTTCGTGTGTCATTCTCTATTCTTTCCCCTTTCTTCTTTTGTGTTTCTTATGTTTTGTATCTTAAGAAAGGGATCAGACCCGAAAAGTCTCCACTTACTTCTGGTTCCTCTACAAACTATCGCTATCATGTCTTAATTACTGTTCTACAAAGCACTGGATTCCCTTATGCTATTGTATTATGAATTTTCTTTTATTGTGTTTGAAATATTATCTATTGTAAATTATGTAATAATGAAATGGTTCGTTGAAAATAAACTTCAAACTTAAAACTTAGACCACAACCAGGGCAGTTCACCTGCACGACGTTAAGACGTCCGAAAACTCTGTCCTGGCTGCCAGGTGGTCTGGGTATACCAGTAAGGGCTCCACAAAAAGTGTTATGTTCTGTTACCCCCAACCCTCTAGGATTTCTCAAGGCTAAAGCATCCAACCATAAAAAGTTTGGTAGCCTGTATGATTCTAAATGCTACTACATTAAAAAGAGGTCGGTAAAGGTTTCATTCAAAGGATTGACCAATATTAGCAGAATGCAAAACTGAAAGCCAAAAGGCTTATAGCCTTGCCTCTGAAATATGTGTAAGTACTCCCTTGCAGAGTTTCAAACGATAGTTTGATAACCTAGGGCTTCGTATGGCAAATGTTGTAAGCCAACTCTCATTTCTAGTCAAAATCTTGCAAACTGAGCTGCCAGTCTGGCTTACAGGGATTTTCCAGAGACGAAACTCAGTAAATTAAAAAATACAGAAATTTTATCTCTTTTAGGAGGTGAAAACCGCATCTCAATAGCTTGCAGAGTTTGGAAGATACAAAATTTTCAAAGAAATGCAATTTTTTCTCAAGATAAAGTGCATTATGGGAAATCGCTGATGTCATTGCGGCACATTAATTTGACATAGAATTGAATTTCTTTATGATATTAATGCCACTGTAGGGAATATTCAACATCTTTGTTTGTTATGCCCTACATATGTGTAGATTTGTGCTAAATCTACATGGAAACATATTTAAACATTCCAACAGTATCAAATTCAAGGACAAACAGGACATTCAATTTTAAAGAAAAACAAAAGGAATCTGAGGCAATGTGCCCACTTTTCATAACAACCTGTGACCTTGATGGGAACAAGAGGTAATTTTTGGCAAAAATAAGCACTCTTTTAAATGAGATATCTCGAGTTAGGAAAAAAGTACTGCTACGGAGTTTGGAGGGCATGAATTGGGAATTTATTTTTTCTTTCATATGAGACCCTTGTGAAATGCCATTGGAAATTGCCTTTAATGCGAGACGATTAAAAAGCCTTACAAAAGCAAAAGTAGGAATCAATTTGAATGGCTTCAACAGAGTGCAATCAAGCCTTACTGAAACTTGTGTAGAGCAGCTTGAACAAAAGCAATCAAATATAGTGATTTAACTAGTTTACACAGGGGAGCTCCAGACCGAAGTGCAGCCTACTACATATGCAATGTAAATAATTTTGATGGTAAGGTATACCCTTAATTATAATTCTACCACCTCTAGACATCCTTTATTGAGAATCCTGCATTCTGATTGGTTAAACACTGACCTGTTATTCTGCAACACACGGTCAGTAAATGTAAAGACTGATAAAAATGAATTTTTTCACACATTTTCGGTGGTAGAATAGTAATAAACCACATTTGTCGGACTATTATTGTCTCATAAACCGCCTCGACTCCAGATTTGACAAAATAACGGACTCGACTTCGCCTCGTCCGTTATTTTGTCAAATTTGGAGTCTCGTCGGTTTATTCACCAATAATAGTCCGCCAAATGCGATTTATTCCTTAAGTGAAAGGAAAGCCAAATAGGAATCATCAGTTTTACTCTTCATTTGAAGTTTAGGAGGTTTCATTTTTTTGAATTTTGATGACTCAGAATTACCTTTTACAAATGACCCTAAGCCATTCATATGCCTGTACATGGCTTATATGTTGAAATTTCCCATTGACAAGGTTGTTATATATCTCCGTTGACCTCACATGACCTCTGACCTCTAAAAAACAACATGATGGTACTTTCTCACAATATAATAACTTTATGTACCGTGAACGGAAAGTCTTGAAAATTTTCGTCTTTCCTATTTTATAATATCATGTCTACAATGTAAGCGTCAGAAAAACACACGTTTAAATACCCTTAGATACACACAACCACACTAGCATTGTATACATAGGATGAAGGACAATTTTTACTTTACCACAGCTCTGACAGAAAGACATTAAATGTTTTATATTGGAATTCAATGTATTGTATTTCATCTGAAAAGTTTGATTAGACTGGGTGGTGCCCAATGACAAATGGGACAAGTACTGACTGTTTTATATGTTAACTAAAGTGTATCAAATTTTGCATAGACTAGATGGTTTTACTTTTCATGGTCCCTTAAGGCCCGTCTATACGATCATACATTTGTCTGTGGAAATTATCAGTAGACGGATATTCTGCAGCAAGCGTAAACACAAGTCGTTCTTAACAGCCGCACACTTTAGTAAGGAATAATCTGCAATGTAACTACTTTGCTGGTCTGTAGCTTAAAATAAAAGTTTTATGGCATTGTGTACGCGGACTCCATAAACTGACATCACGTTCTATCTTAAAATCCACATTGACGCCATGTAATAGGGACAAGTAATGAATGAACTGTATTCTGCGATTATATAGGGCTTACCTAGGACCAATGGGCATCTAGATTTCCATTGTCCTATGCTGTCGTAAACATACTATACTGTAACCATAGCCCACTTAATACACTTGGTGATTTTTCTTTCTTTATTTTGCAAAGATTACAAAGGAAACAAAGACGCTGAGGCTGCCAATACCAATCAATTGTTCAATGGAAGTAGCAGTGGTGGGGACAAGGTATTTGGTAGATATCCCTTTTACCGCTACAAAGATAGCCAACTATGAGGAAGGGGAGGATACACGTACAACAATTAGAGGTGCTCTTCATAGGACTTCGCTCAGTGACATACGTTTTGGCCAGTTTAGATTGAACTGTAGTCACTGAAAAAGAAGTAACGAGCCACAAAACTCTGGAACAGCTTTCAACAGAAAAATAAAATTAAAATATGTGGCAGACATTAAATTTGGCTTTTGATGGACTATCGTTGGAGTTTGAAATGGGCATTACGAGAATTATTCTTACGGTTCAATGGAAATTTGGAATTAACAAGTCGCTTTCTTTCTTCTTTCATTCAAGCAAAGCACTGCCTACATTGAAAAATGTTAAATTTTAACGGATAACTGCACGTCAATGGATGAACGCAATACCAGAGTGTGAGGGGCTGTATCGACTCTGCTTCAGACAATTGGATGGTAGTGTTACAAAACTAAACACAAACTTATACATGTATATATATGTATGTATATATATATATATATGTATATATATATATCAGTAAGAATTGTGCAAAAGTGTGTGGATTATTGTATAAAAAATCTATAAGTATCCTTTATGTCAAGCTAGACATGTTCGAAGTATCTCCTGTAGAAATATGGGTAGGATCTTCAATAACACATGAAAAACAAAAAGATGGGCGGGCAAGTAACTCTGTTTAAGGGTAGCTAACAGCATGTGATAGATTGGGTGGCTAAAGCGGCCCATATTATGGATACTATTGTATTTGGTTGCGGTACTCCTCCGTCTTCTCGAAACATCATAGCTCGGTGCCTAAAAATATAAATGATTGGACAGTAGTACAATTACAAGCTTGAGCTAAGATTCCGACCCTAATCTTCATGTGTGGGTTATGTACCCTCTTTCCGTATTTTTGACTAATGCAAACGTTGACATAAGTTACAACAAAAGGACAGAAAAAATCCCCAAGTTTTTTTAAACTTGTAAAATCAGTTCTGCAGCATTAACATGTACATTTTTCAGGTTTCAAAGAACCATAATATCGGAATTCATTAATCTCATTAGTTGTAATGGACAATGCTATTCCAAACGTTTACAAGTGTTTGCGCGGGTTATTAGTTGTAAGCAATCTAAATCCACTTTCGAATATAAGTGGCAAACACTAATTTTCCTAATAGTAAGTCAATTAGGAATTTAACTGTGTAGAAAAGGTTACATTTAGGCTACGGTGTAGGTGATCGCAATAAATATACAGTAAAGCGAAGATAAGTGGTACATTTTCTTTACTCTACATTCTCGTGTTTCTTATCGCAAAGCGACAATTACACAATTCCCACAACTGACCGCCTTCATCGTTTACATACCAGTTCGAACCATCGGAAACTTGTAACTGACTAGGGCCGGTCGGCGTTCACGTTTTTTACTAGTACTTAACTCAAAGGTAACGCTTTGTAACCTGTACGACCTCAAATATAACGGGCCCCTACCATTCTTTGATCTACCAACTAACATGTTTTTGGAGTCGGGCGCGAATATCCCCTAGAAGCAGCGAGCTTCGTGGAACTAGCAAAAACAATGAAGATGTTAACGAGCTTCGTACAGTCATAGAAGTTAGGACAAAATCATTCCTAGTTCTATACTGGATTGTCCAAGTACCACCGATCACATGACAAGAAACTATTGAACCCAGACTCAGAAAGGTTTCAATGGAAAACGAAATTTTTAAATACGTGTAACATCGCTGTTGTACAAGTGTTTCTGCATCAATTGAGGGTTGGGTTTGAACGGGAACCATATCCCCTGGAGTGGGTGGAAAAGTGGTGGTTTGGGTGTACTGACTTGCATATTAGATGTTCCCAGATCCAATCCCGATGGGAATCCTTAGAAATTTTCTGGTTACTAAACTTTACTTATTCAGCATAGTTGTTTACAGGGATGTTGTAGGGGTTTAAATTTGTTAATTAAATTAATTTTGAATATCTGAATATCCGTTTCAGGAAATTGTCAGACCAGAAAGTTGTCCACATTGCTCGTTTCAGCTGCTGTCTCGCAGTGTTGAAGAGCAAGGAACTTCCACCCCTGCCAGCCTTTGGGGAAGTGGCTAAAGGCGGGGTGTACACTTACGTCTGTCTGATTGTGTCATTATATTTCGGTCCAGGGAACAGGATTGGGAGCGATTATAACACGTCTGCTTCGTTAACCTCTGGGCACAAGAGAAGGCAAATGCCGAAGGGGGATGATCCACACTCACGCTGGTATTGGGTCCTTGATGGGTCATGTGTCTTCGTAACTGGCAAACGTTAAAATTTAACTTATGGCGACAGGTGCATTACTCAGAATAGTGTAAAACTCATGACCTACAAAAGATGAGACATATGTGTATTACATTGCGTTGCAACTTGTTTTTCTAAAAACATTGGTTGTTTCTATACAGACCAGTAGTGGGAAATTGATCCTCCTTGGGTGCCAGCCTGGAGGCTAGGGTCGTATGGCACAGGTAAAGAAAGTATTAAATTCATGAAAATTATTTATCATTAACTACTTTTATAGATTTGAAAAAGATAGATTCTTTGAGTGTCTTCCGTCAAACTTATTTCATACAACATGAACCACCATAAGTGAAAAGTAAGCCCGAAATTGGTTACATATTTGTATAATGTGCCTTATAAGCCTTGAAATAAAATGCATTGAGTAGTCCTTCAAAAGAACAAATTCTTATGTCTCCCTGCCACTTAAACAAATCACAACTGCAGAAACATTGAAAAAGTAAACCCGCACCTTTTTGGTTGAGGCAGAGCACATCTGATTATTGTTACAACTTTGTTTTAATTTTAGTTCATTTTTATCCAATCGGTTTACGTTATGTTATTTGTATTTCTTTTGCGTGCACGTGGAGTTAGTTTTAGAATCTGCCTTCGTCTTATTTGTCCTGTTTTAGTTCAAGAGTTATTTCAGTATTTCTCGCTGTTTCATGTAACGAGTTGAAAGTTAACTATGCACTAGCTTGTAATGGAAACAAAAAAAAAAAAAAAAACAACAACAACAACAAAACAAACAAACTGAAACCCTCTCTTTTTGAGAGTAAGATGAGCTCTACCTCAACCAAAGAGAGCGAAAATTAGCAAAACTCCCTAACTTCCGTTGCCCTGTTGACGCGAAATCGACTCATACCGGAATTAACAGAAAACGCTCAGCTAGAAACATTACATTGCTAGTTCGGTATCTAGGACAAAGGGAAATTGCCATAATTAATAATAGTTTGTAGGGGGATAATAACAAAAACCAAGAGCATTAGCGGTGAGGGTGAGATTTTTCCAGAGACCGTAAGTAATCCCCAGATTCTTCCCAACAAGGGGTTCACGTCTCGCCCTTGGAAAAATGTTTCTAAAGATTTAAAAACCACCTCCTTTACATACTTTCGAAACGCTGCTGGCGCCCTTGTCATATCATATGCAAATATTTTTGTAAAATGATTAAAACACGATTAAACAACTAACGAAAATCTAGCAAGAAATTAAAAACTAAAACAAGAGGGCAATCCACGGAGTTGCTTATCTCATCGTTAGCACTGAGCCGTGTAACTGGAGGACGCATGTCAATGTGGAAGCCAAAGATATGATAAGTATAGATACCAAACCCT
>WURT03665799.1:0-17775 GCA_009936505.3 Holothuria glaberrima | reverse complement strand
TCAAATGCAACTTAAAATACCTAGAAAGTGCCATTTCCTGCAATCTGGGAGGCATTTTTGTCAAAACTCATGGTGGCGCTTCGCTAAGAGAGTGTCGGGGTATGCCCCCAATAAATACAGTCCTGGTCCTAGATACACCCCTGCGGTGGGCTATCGTAACATGTACCTTTGTTTCATTGTTAGCTAATTAATAGTTCTCGAATTTCTTCTTTTGTATGTATCTTATATTTTTCTGCAGGAAATTTGGTAAAAAAAATCGGAACTAATTTAGAATCAGTGACCGGAATTCACGAATTATTACCACTTAGAACTACAAATTAAAATGTCAGTGACAAGTTCCAAAAGAGCCAAGTCTTGAGGAAGGCAGGTGTAGAAAGGAAGGTGGTCATTGGGATTCGAACGCGGTACACTGTAAGAATACGAACGGAATTCAAAATTCGAATTTACAATATTTACATTGGTGATAGAACAACTCAGAAGTTCACACACAGGCTTACGACCTTATAATTACAGACGATTTATTCCGAACACGAGTATAAATTTACCTAATTACCCACACATTTACAAATTAGCATAGTAAATTCAATAAAGGAAATGAGATAAACTGCAAGGTGTAAAAAACGAAAGTATTGGAAGCTTACTGAATCTCAAAACTAATTACTCATCAAATATATACATATAACCGCAATCCTCTTGACGTGCAATGATGATTGAAGTTTCACCTTGGTCAAATATGCCCCAAAATTTGTGAAGTTCCTGATTTTTACTATAATAATGGTAGATTAGGTTAACTTTCTTCTTCAGGCTATTATGGTAGTACTTAGGAATATCAATGTTATAATGACTGTAATCGCTATTTAAAATAGCAATTCTAGTATTTCAGAATACTTTCTCGTAAGTGCTAAGCAGAAAGTCAACAACACACGCTCGACGTTTTTCTTTGGTAAGTCAAGGCCAAGTAAAGTGGCCTTCTCCCAACACGGAACAGAAATAATGGTATTTACTTTGGAGGTCAGACTAGTCAAAAATTATGAATAATTGGGCAAAAAATGGAAAGGTGATGCACATTTTCTACTTCCAGATTACATAAATAACATAACGGTAAACTGATCATTTTAAACTTGTAAAGACGGTCGTTGGTAAAAAGAATGTTATGCAGAATTTTAAAATGGAGATCAGCATCGAGATTGTCTTTCATACCACCGTACAGCCCAAGCCACCTATTCTTGAAACTGAGTTCGGGATAATAATTCTGCCAGAACTGTTGGCCCTTGGGGGTTGTATTGATGGCCAAACGTAATAAGAGAGAGGCACGTTTTGCTGTCAGAGTGCCAGCGTCATCCCAGGTATCACCTACTTTGAGTCTTAATGACACGTTTTTAATGACTTAAGTACAGAAGATTTTGTCTTGTGAAAAGATCTTATCGCACCACTCTTGAGGAACACAATCCAGTATATGTCTTAAGTAGTTACACACATGGTTAAAAGTGACTCTGGCATCTGGGTTAATAGCAACAATGTTGTCATAGATTTCCTGTGCAGGGAGACAGTGTGGAATCACTTCATAGAAAATATCTTTAACGTAAGTAAAGGCACCGTCAAGCACCAAGCCATCCTCGTTTAGAATAAACGGATTATGAAAAAGAGGTTGGAAAAGAATGTCGTCGCCTTAACCGATTGCGCTGTGAGCCGAGCTACCGAATAATGATTTTAAATATTATACGTACATACTAATTGCGTACACACATGTTTAAACGTATATTATACCTCTACGTATACCCTAGGGTATAACCCTAACCTTGTCTCTATGCGTACCACGTATATAACCCTACCCCTAACCGTATGCCTACCACGTGACCCTATCCCTATGCGTCACTGATGCTAAATTTGAGCCAAAAAATCTCCGAATTGTCTCCAAGAATCCGCAAACTCGTTTATCTCTATCTCAGCAAATAGCGGGCTACTGACTTGTAATAGTCAGATAGTCACATCTCACTAAGTTTACGATCAGTTCATCGTACACGGGGCGGGATCTTTCAACTCTCTGATTGGACGATAATATCTGTGCCCCCAAGATTTTCTGGTATCTTATTGATATGGAGTCCGTACCAATAACGACTTCGTAATTGTTTTGGTTGTTCTACATTTGTGAAGTTGTTAAGTTGTTACTTTTTGTTTCAAACGTTTGCACCGCAGAATATATGGTAACGTTTGAGCTATATAAAACTGTTTGGGTTAATAAACTGACAATGATTTTATTGAACACATTCCTGGTCCCACAGAGGTACGGGGTAGGGACTGGAGATGCATCCCCGAACGTTTAAATGATGCATAGTGTCATGATCTCTAAGAACATCCGCTATGATTCCTGTGCGAAAGAAAATAGTTCATGTCAGTTTCTTTCAGTTTGTGCGGTGCCAGGCAGTCTCGGTCGGTGCCGGACGTGGCATTATGAAAAACTTTGACATCTACATTTAATAATACATGAGATTTACCTTGACAAGATTCAAATATTGACCTTTGGTTACCTTAAATGACATTTGTCCTCCACCAAACACTTTTTCATAATGGTTCTTTTACTTACTGTGTAGCATCTACAGTATGAGATCCATACAGAGTATCAAATCCCTCAATGTTACCCTTCTTAACATATCACATTCATGAATTTTCCACAATTTGACTTCCGCTGACCTCAAATGACCTATCTTGTTTACAAACCGTTTACATGGCTTTCGTAGTTTCACCCCTCAGATAATCTTTGAACTCTACCAAATGCAATGCGGTTCTTTGTCTTTGTATGACAATCTAAAAGTATTAAAAGTATTAAAAGTAACAATCATTCCTATCTTGATAAATGGTACTTACAAGGTTTTCAGTTTTTAACTTCTGGTGACCTCAGATGACCTCCATAATGTGACAAATGTAAAGAACAAGCTTTAAAAGTACCGATCAGTGCTATCTTGAGGTTTCTTATTTAAAAGCTGTGCGTCACAAACGCACACACGCATATGTATGCAAACATACATTCACCCTAGTGATTGCATGGACTTCTTTTGCAAGGAATAAAACATGGAGAACCTTTAAGCCTAATACAATAGAAAACCTTTGTACACTTTTGTCGCCATATCACCGACCTCCTTGGAAACAAATCTCCATCAGATCCTGTGCATGAGAAGAAAACTATAAATACCACAAGAAACAACAGTAATTGAAGCTACCAAACGTATGCACATTTTTGTGCAAAGATCACAGCTTTTGAAGTATTTTATAAGAAATACTTAACTTACATGTGACCGTATTAAGCCGTTTCCTTCCACTGTGGTTTTCTTCCATTGAATTAACCCCGTAGAAGACGTTAAACTTCCGTGTGAGGAAAATGCGAATCTAGGTAATACTCACGCTAGACGATTCAGCTCTTCTTGCTAGCTTGCACCTATTGTTCACTTATGGCTCTTAGAATGAGCACAGGCGTAGAAAAAGGGGTTGGCTGGAGGGCAAAAGCCCCCAGTCAAAAATGAGGGGGCGGAAGTATGCCTCCGTCCCCACAATTCAAGGACGAAAACCCCTTTATTTGTTCCCTCTGCAAAAAGTGTCAAATATTTGCAGTAATTTTCCTTAAATTATGCACAATACGTGGCTTCAAATTGCATGTAATGACGCCTTAATAAGCAAAAGTTTCAAAAAGAACACCCCTATACCAGGACGGCAGTCTGGAACAATGTTCACACCCCCTACCAACTGAGTACAGCTTCCTACGCTCATGGGACTGAACCAGCAAAATTTCGGTGAATAGATAGAACAGACTACGCCAATTTCTCAACAAAGACATTTGGCCAGGCAATACTCAACCCCAAAAATGAGTTAACAAGTTCAGCCTAAAGAAACGTTTAAAGCGTAGAATTCAGCCCACACTGTGAAACGGTACCTGTAGTGTTTTATCATATAAATATATTGTAATTAAATGATTGTAATACAGTACCGCTGAACATTTCATGTCCTTTGGTTAAAACATTACACTTATAACTGGGATATAACATTTTTTCCGTCTAGGGGTACTTTCATGGGTAGGTCCAGAGTTTCAAAAAGCGTGGGGATTACTTTTTGAGGGGAAGTCTGAACCCTCCGGGACATTAACACCAAGAGCGTCAACACTTTTTCAAAAATGTGTGGGGGCGTGTCTTTGACCAGAGCTTCTTTAAATACGAATTGCTAACCTCTAGTGAGGGATCCGGGCCTAACTTGAAGGCCCTAGAAAATTTTGGAAGTCAGATGATCCGTGGTTTTATCTGAAACAATTTCCAGCATTTTAATCCATAGGCGTAGGAAGTGGGGGGCTAAAGGCCCCCAGTCAAAAATGTTGGGCGGAACTATGCTTCCACGCCCTAGATCCAAGGAAGGAAACCCTTTATTTGTCTCTTCTCTATAAGAAATGTCAAAAATTTGCAGTAATTTTTCCTTAAAATTTGTACAATATTTTGCACTAAATTGCGTCTAAGGACCCTCAAGTATTCAAAAACTTTCCAAAGGGGAGGGGGACACCCATCCCCTTAGACCCCTCCCCTTAGATCCCTCCCCAGGACGATTCGAAACAGGGTTCAGCCCCCCAGTCTCGAATAGCTTCCTTTACCTATGTTTTAATCCATTAAATGGCTGTTTCTACCACTTCTGAGATTGATTTTATTGAATCAGCTATATCGTAAGCTATGGACTCGAACATATGTTTACTACATTTGAGAGGGTTCTTGAAAGTGGGGAGACAATCCCCTTCACTTTCAAAAGTAGGGGGAAATGTCTCCGTGCCCCACCTCTTGACGTCCATGATTGATACAGCACCTATGTATGTTGCCGCGTCATCCCTAATTATTCATTAAGCTGCAAATTTTGAGGATGATCTTAAGAGCCAATCCAAACATTTCAATCCCTGCCAATGTAAATATTTATTTAGAAAGACAGACATGCATCGCAAATGATGTAGTATTGTGGTTCTGTTGTGGCATTATTGACTTGCTTTAAGTCCTTAACTGGCAATCTTAAAATGTCATTATCTAGATAACTAAAAGGTCAATCTTGTTTGCAGGATTAATGTTTTAAATCTTCAATATAAGCAGAGACCTGAAATGCAGGGTTAATACAATGACTCCATGAATCTTGCATTTGTCTTATTTCAAGCAAATATATTATTATTGGGAGCTGTATCAGCTGGTTTTTTTTTTTTTTTTTTTTTTTGTTCCATTGGTTTTTGTTAACGAAAATGTCTCCAGCTTGTTGTTATCAGTTTCAGTGTTACAGCAACATAACTTTTCGCAAAAACGTTTTTGCATGTTTAAATTTAACCTTTTTTAATGACGGAAACATTTTTTTCTTTTCGAACTGCATAACGGTCCACATCAGGCTTTAGCAGGTTACGTGTACAACATTTTTTCGAAAAACTGAAAATGTTGCTGCAGTTCATTTATTGGAGAAGGCATTGCATGATGAGCGGTATTAACTTATGCTCTTAAAACAATTATTTTAGAGCGCCTTCTTATTGGATAGGGCCTACATTTTAAAGGACATATACTACCGCACCAAGCTAGTTTGAAAAATTCCACTGTGATGTCATACATTTTAGTGTACAATGGAACGCTGTATAATAGAAGGATGACTGGGAACATCTGTGAGATGCCCTCGATATTTCGGATTTCCTATTGTCATACACTTCAAGCAAACTATAAGTAAACTCTTCTTGTAAAGCCAAAAGTTTACATCCCCACTTTTTTTTTTTTTTTTTTTTTGCTCTTGGACAGGTAGTGTATCCCCTGCCTCCACGATCTGACTCCGCAGTTTTCTGACTTTTGGGGAACCAAAATCAAGAGTACGCATGCACAGAGGTCCATTAGTGTCATCATGGTGGAGCCATAGGTTAATATATCATATGCCAGAGCCCTTTATTTCGCCTCTGATATATGCCTGTATATGTCGCCCTCACTTCGTACACGGCAGCTACTTATTACTGTAGCAATGATTGGTACAGAGGGCCACACTAGCACATTACACCTCGGTAAAAAAATTAAGAAATTTACGCAGGGTACCTCCTTGCTTTACCTTGAATATGCAATGTATACGTTCTGAAATATCACGAAAGATACTTGAAGTGAAAGAAGAAGATATTTGTGAGATTTAGCTGTTATTTTAAAATATGTTTGGGCCGACTGCTTGTATCCCCTACTGTTCTTGGCTCCTTGAAAACAGTTTCAGCCCGTCGGACTTTTCGTAAAGTAAGAATTAGGTCAAACTTTGAGAAAGTTCAGCATATTACACAGAATGTTCATTGCTAATGTCACCACGGGAAGCTAGTGGGTTCTTTCAGGAGCTTATGGGTAAGCAAATTTGTCCTGGTGGGGTAAGAACCAGTCTCATTAATTTGTACCATTGCTCTTACCCTAACGAATAATATTCGTGAGACACTTTTACTCAAACATCCCCTTTAAATAGGCTTGGCAGTGTATTAAGCATAAAGAAACAAAAGATTTCTTACAATTCAGTCCATTAACGCACACCTAGCCATCTGCTCTTGCTGTTTCGCCCATGGTCCTTGGGATTTAAAAAAAAAAACAGAGAAGGCTTACATGAAATTTGCAGCAAAACATGGGTTTCAGTGGAAAGTAGGTCATTTTATACATAAATCCGCATTCGAGGAAACTGCTGATTTTATCCTCCAAATGGGTGAATTGCCCATTTGGTGGCCCAAAGATAGGGTGCGCTAAGGTCCCCACTCTCAGCACCCCTTACGCCTAAATATCCACTTCAGACTTTATGTGCCGTGATTCTTCAAGCAAGATTTTTTTCAAAATGTAAATGGAGTAAATACTTGTCTTTCTTTCTGAAGGTTGGGGTATATTTTTGTAGGTTTCCGAAAGATACTTAAATTCCCGAATACTTGGAGTAAAGCTGTGTTTCTACGAGACCGACGCGGGCGCGGACGCCGACGCGGACGCGGCTCGGGCGCGTTTTTCCGTTTCCACGAGGCGGACGCCGACGCGGGCGGTCAGGCGCGGATTTGCCTTTAGCTAGTCCCGTAATTGCTCCCTCTCCAGGGTTCACTCACTTTTTATCAAGCCACGTGCGAGTTAAAATGGATGCACTTATTAGCGATATACTCGACGAGGAAATCCTCATTCTAGCCTTGCTGAATAGGCGAAGGAAGCGACGGGCACGCCGGAGAAGACACCGTTGGTGGGTTCACCCCATAATCCGGAGACGGAAGATTAAAGGCGCTTACCGCAATCTAGTTGCGGAACTCCTCCAGGACGAGGAAAAGTTTTATCGGTATTTCCGCACAACAAGGGAACAGTTTACCCAAATCCTCTCGTACCAATTAAATCAATTGTTCCGTCTGTTCCCTCGAAAGCCGTTTGAGAGCCATGGTCGATCACTACAAATGCTGAACACAATGATACAACTGCCAATTTACAACCAGTGACTCGAGCACAGTTGTCCTACTGTACACCTACCGTACTACAATGTAGTGTGATACCAGAGGAATTCCCACAAATGATTGCGCAATACCACGCGGTCACGCGCCGACGTTTTTTCGAATCTCTCCTGGACCGATTCGAGAAAAACGCATCGGCGTCCGCGACCGCGACCGCGTCAGCGTCCGCCTCGTGGAAACGGCTCAATAGGAATACGTTGGAGCGATTTTCCCGCCGGCGTCCGCGACCGCGTCGGCGTCCGCGTCCGCGTCGGTCTCGTGGAAACACCGCTTAAGTTAGGATACTCATCAAAACCAAAGACTTAAAGACAAAGGCAAGTAAGTTTTCTCACGTTACACACATTTTTATTCACATATGTCACATTGAACAATACAAACAATTTTACCCATTCAAACTTGTTGCATTAGAAGGAAAGGAAGCAAATGTTATTTTGGATTTGTAACAAAAGATTTGAATCCATGCAGTTTGGTGATTTTTATAATTCGTTCTGTGGTTCTCGCGATATTAGCAAACGAAGTTACTTCATATGTAACCTGAGTGACTTGAAGCAAGTAGGAGTGACGTCAACTCCTCACTGGCGAGCAACGTTTTTTCTTTGCTTTTTATTTGATTGTAGTGTCTTGTCATTGATATAAGTTTAATATTGAGGTGTTTCACCGACGTCACGTGATTAGTTGTAAGACATTTTGACCGCCAAACGTCCCTTGTGTCACAGTATTATCTACGGCCATGGGTGAGTACTGTAAATACTCATACTGCGTATGTGCTATGCCCGGCAGAAAAAGGCAACCCCAAACGCGTGACATGACGTCACGCATATCACTTAACAAGCTGACATAAAAAATCGACCAAATTGAAACCTTTCACTTCAAATCACGAATACTCCGAAAATGTTTTCTTCAACCGTTATAACAGGCAAGGAAAAATATGTAACTTAGTAAATATTTGACTTCTTTGTACTGAACAATAAAAATTTATTTCATAAGATTTCTATGAAGTAAAAACTTAGAATGTTTTCATCTGGAGGACATTTGATGACGTATGACGGTTTACATCCTTTGTCAATAGGATTATCAGTGTAGATTAAATAATTACACTTAATTTTACCCAAACTTAACGGGTAGCCCTAGTATAAGGGCATTTTGGTACATTGCAGCATTGGGAACAGTTTATGTAATTGTAGGCATAATAACGCATATAAAATGCGGTCTTCATCGTTTATTTTCAAGATAAAATGAGGAGCAGCAATCGCAAAGGAAAATTTCAAAACCATATTTTGAATTTTTGTCCTTTGTCTGGAAAAGCTAATCTATTTAATTTAAGATAAATCCTCGCCCGGCCTCTATATTAGTGGAAAACATTTCCAGTATAACCTTACTGTATAAACAGTAACATAAAGAGGGATGAGAAAACCCATACTAAAGTGCCATAAATCCTTTTGCCGGTAAATCTCAGCTTTTTTGCCTATTTTTAGTAGATTAAAGGATTTTGTGTCACGTGACTCTCTTACCGACTCTATGGTCAAGTGGTTAGAGCATCCGACTTGCAGCCGGAAGGTCGGGGGTTCGAATCCTAGCCGGGTCATACCAAAGACTTTAAAAATGGAACCTACTGCCATTGTGCTTGGTGCTCAGCATAAGCAATGGAGCAGAGAAAACAAGCCAGTGAGCCACAACCGGAAAAAAGGCCGTGGCCGGCCCGGCTTAAACCAATTGGTTACAAAATGAGCCTCATCTAATTAGCAAATCTAACACGTGTCACTCTCAAACTTACACTACTGAATACAACAAAACTCTTCAAGCATAAGATCAATATTGAAACAAATGAAACATTTTAATGTTTACTTGTTAAGCCTTAGCAAGTATTTTTTTAACACATTCGACTTTTTATCACAAATTGAACTTAAGAAAACAAAATTATCCTGTAATCGATGATCATTCCAACTCAGATGACAATTTTCAAAATACTTTTGTCACCAAATATCCATTAAAAGCTCCAAATATTTATTTGTATTATTAGTGCTAGTTTGATAAAACAGTAAGAACAGAAATTAAACAATGAAACTGTTAATAGGCTTGTGGTTGCTAATCGAGTTATTTCTTTGGTTTTCTTTGTCATTTTTTAAGAAAAGATAGCAAGCAGGGGGACTTTTATGAATAAATCTATAAAATTATCTTTTTAAATTGGACGATTGTTTAGTACTCCCGAATCTTTTTCATGGTATAATCCAAGCTGACTCTTCCAAACGTGTGCCATGGTATTTTTTATTTGTCGTAGAAAAATTGCGCAATTAAAAAAAAAAAACCTTTATTGTCCTTTATCGACAATAGTAGATAGAAATAAAGGGTTTAGATAAAAAATATGAGAGAGGGATATTAAATTAAGCAGAGAATGCAGAGTTAGGAGATTAACGACTTTTCTGCCTTTCCATTTAAGGGAAATCTTGCTTTATTTTATGGCCTTAGTGGCATCGATTTAAAAGCCACCAGAAATGATGGGTATTGGCCAATGGAAAATTCCTTACCAGAGATGCTCTATTGGCATTACAAACCAAACGCTTTGTCTTTTAAAAGAAAAAGTGTTCTGCATTTTTTAAGACAAAAGTTAACTTTAAAATACTTCCTTGAATTTAAGGCCTCTTTTCTTAAATTCAAGGTAGTCTCGATTTCTTTCAGTTTACAAAATAATCGTCAAATTATATGAGAATAAACAGTAACAGACGAGTTAGGCAATTCAAAACTTCCGATGGGGTCACAAGGTCAAGTGAACCGTTGCAGCCTTTTTCGTTCATACGCGCAAGCGCGTCATATACTTGACCGCCCGGCGAACGTGTATTAAGCCTGTACAACACTGCATGTGCTTGAAATACCAATGGCATGTGTACTCCCGAGAGAAGTATACACAATCGACAACTGTCGCAACGGTTAATGGCACACTTAACCTTTGATCCATCCCATGATGCATTGCGTGAATACATTTCCCAACACGTCTATTGTAATCGAGTTAGCGCGTTTTCTGGACACAACTGCAAAGATACAGCAAGGTTCATCATCTTTTCACATTTTTACAAATCCTCGCTAACATTAATGCAATTAATTAATCTAAATCTTACAGTTCATTTGAAAATGATCTTTAAATTTAGGAATGAGCTCTTCCTCATCATGTGAAAGGTAAACCCTGGAATAGCTAGTCCACGTCTTGCAAATTAACCTTTTTGAAAGTTCCAGGTGCTACTTGGTTCCGACTAGAAGTAATGTTCTTCGCCATTGCTTCGTGCCAAGATTTAGGCTACGTGTAAAAAGAGAGAAAACGGGTTTAAAGATTTGACATTGACAAAATTCTTTCTAGCTCTTTTTGCAGCACTTCATACACAGAATTTGATACACAAAATCGAAATAAACAAAACTGAAAAGTGACAGTTCTTTGATCGCATTACCTGTGAAATGCCCTTGTCGTCAAATTTGCAAGGCTTGATAAAGTTTATCAGAGAGGGTCAAATTTATAGGCATACGAGCAGGCCCGTAGCCAAGCAAGGTACTGAGGGGGCGAAATGACTTCCAGTAGGCGAAAAAATTTTCAGAGGGCCAAATATGTAAAAATGTATTAAGTCAATGGCAATTTGAAAACTCTCTAGGGGGCGAAAAATTATCAAGGGTGGCTTCGTCCCCTTTGGTCCCCCTTGACTACGGGCCTGCATACGAGGCAAAGGACGAATCTACCGATCCCTGAGTAAAGATGGACAAAAATGCTGCTCCTCGAGGCAGAATTCATATCATGATTGTTTGCCATTTAAGGAAATTTCAGTTCAAGGACCTCCCCCCCCCCCCATTTGACTTCCCATATGCCTATGTACTTCCAACGGAATTTCCATAGGGAATCCTAATTAACTATAAGTTTTGACTAAGCAAGTTTTGAGTACATACTCACATTCTTATAATTTCAAAGTGTATGACATAACAGGGTCAAAAGCAAAATCGAGAGAGGAAGGAGGAGAATCTGGTTACAATGCCAGCAATGTCTTGAACTGGAAAAGTCTTGTAACTCTCAATATGAAATAGATAATCTTGAATTTAGAGCATCTGATAATATAAGGAAGGAAATTCTTGAAAGTGTGGAAACCTTCTAGTATAACGGAACATTTATTAACAAAGTTGGGATGTTTGACACAAAAGGGTGTTATACCCCCTCCCCCGCCGCATGTCTGCGTTCCTCTCCAAAAAAAATAAACGTGGCTTTTTTAAAGAAGATGTGACAAGTATGCCTTTTCTTGGGAAAAATCATTATTATAAAAGTGTTTTTATCACAAGCAAAAAGTACATGTTCTATAAAACTGACTTAGTCGTTACATTGTTCAGAGGAGGAGTAGCAAACATTCAACAGCTACAGTATGAGATAAATTACACAATAAAATGTAGAAACGGAACTTTTGCCGACTTAACACACTCTGTTTGATGTGTTAAAAAAGATCAATAATTTAGTTAGCTCAGAGTTCTTCTGCCATAACGAAGGCCCACCAGAAATGTCCCATTCCTGACGCAAGACATTTAGTTACGAAGAAAGGCTTACACCCTGTCATGTCATATAAGTTTCTCAATAGGGGACACTCTCCTAAACCTGGACCCTTTATCAACCTTTAAACGGGCTTATTGAGCAGTTGAGTTCACATTGATTATTTTTGTGACGAGTTTGAAGGGAATCATTGCATGACAATGTTTCTAATTAGCCTCATTACTCATGTTTCACTTCCTATAGTTACCGAAAATGTGAGGAACTGTTGTTTTTGTGGACATGGGTTGCATACAATTAATACTTAATGGTAAAAAGCGTCTGGTCACGAATTTGGCATAAATGATTTTAATCCTTAATTACCCCATCATTACCATTTCAGTTGGGATTCAGATGTGCAGGATCTCTTAGTTTGACCATTTACTATCAAGATGTGAGTAAATCTCAACAGATGTGAAAAAAAAATCATGAATTTCGTGAACCAACTCAATAAGCCCCTTAAAGTTGGCTAACGTGTTTGGCCTTACATTTCAATACTATTTGATTTTTAGTGGCAATTTAAGTTGATGAGGTACCAAATTGCACAACAGTGACGTAGCCACGAGCTTACCTTTTGGGCAAGTAAGAAGCAGGGTTACATCATGCGGGAGTAATTTTATTTCCATTACGAGCTTACAAGAGGTCAAGGCCTCGGAGAGGTATTGAATCCCTACTCACCCCTTCGGCTGCCCCCATGGGCAACTTACAGGTTAGAGGGCGTAAACCTATTTACATTCCATGCTGAAGTAAACACAATATAACGAAATAAAAAAAAAATGCATCTTGAATCCTAGGTGAAGAAACAGATGCAATGCACTTTCTTCGAACTCCCTATCTTTTTAAAGCATCACTACTGACTTGTGGTAGAAGGGGGCTCTCTTAACAAAGACATTTTTGAAGCAATTAAACTTTTCCACCATTTAATAGAAAATGCAAGTAGCTTCAATTTAAAAAAATGGATCAAACAAAAGCTGACGCAACAAAAGAATCGTTTGGTTTACTTCATAATAAGGAGTGGCTGGAACCGTAAAAACCTGAGTGGACGAGATCTTGTTTCTAAAGGAATTAACAGGAACATCTATTATTGGAAACAAGTGTGTCCCTTTAGAAAGTAGAATATTGTTCTTTTGGAAAGTGTTCCTCTTAAATAAGCACACACTTTTGAAAAGTTAGGAAAACCCCCTTTCCTTGCAACCATTTTCTAGCCACACCCCTTTCTCAACCCCTCACCCAAGAAAGTCCAGATTCTTTGGATCTGTCTACAGTTGGGTGTTAATTAGAATATTGCATTTTTTTTAAAGTAACATGATTGAATCGCATAACAGCTTACTACAGTTGAGCCTGTAGTAGACGCTTGAATGGTACTCTGATCTCTTGATCTCTTGATGTAATTTCTGATGGCGGTTCTTATCTGTTTTAAAAAAGAAAAAGAAATTGATGAAGTTAATATGAAGAAGAAAGTTTTTGCTAATCTCAGTCACTTGGGGCGTATGTGTTTCAAAATTCCAAGTGTTAAAGTTATACGAATGAGCCAGGTCATTCTTGTTCTCTCTAGGTCGTAGGTCATAGGCTATAGACCTTGTGCATTGACGTCACACTGACGGAGGGAGCACTTTCTGCTCTGTGAAATCATATGCATAAGGTCTATAGAGGGGTTTTACGAAGTCACGTGATCGCGCGTCTCGTTGGTTTGGACGGGCAAGATCGCGCCTCTCTTTGGCATTGAAGGGCACGCGTCCATTGTGTCACAGTAGTATCTATGGTTATGCCGTGCGTGTGTGCTGTAAATATGCTTACTGCGTGTGTGTTTTGCCCTTCAGTGCTAGGGAATCCCACTAGCGTGACTTCACAGGAAATCCCTCTATAGGACGCAATCATAAATTAAACACTGTACATTTTGCGCTGGAAGACCTTGACCTTTACAAGTCAACGTTAACTCTGAATTGGCCTATAAGGTAGAAAGAAAATTTTCTGGCCACTAAATATATTACATCAAAGTAAAATGAAGACAAAGTTAGAGCTGTTACATCCTTTTCTTGTAGGAAATTTTCTCTGAAGTCATGATCTAGTGAAGAGGACGTCCTCAAGACGGTCATAAAACAAGGGCGTAGGGAGCGGGGGCTGGGGGACGAGAGCCCCCCGCGAAATTTGTGGAGGGCGGAAGTATGCTTCAGCCCCCCCCCACTTTCCAACGACGAAAATCCTTATTTGTCTCTTCTGTAAGAAATGTCAAATATTTGCAGTAATTAACCTTATAATTTGTCCAAAATGATGCACAAGACTAAACCTCTTAGTCAACACACCTTTTGATGACGTGCTCTTCATCATACCATGTTTTGATGACCCGTATGTCATAACATACCAGACTATGAGTCACGGAGTCGTTTTAAACCCAAAGGATACGTGTGGATGTTACAGGACTAACGGGACTTACCTCTTTGTTCAAGGCACAATAAAGCAAGGCTATGAAAAATCCCTGAAAGAACAAAAAATGAAAAACTTTGTTAAGAAATGCATAAAAGTGTAAATTAATGCAGCCACCACAATTTGAGTTCACATACATACTCCTATATTCAAATTTATACATGGTTTACGAAACATCTGAGAATTTTTAAGCTGATTTTTCAATATGAGATTTTCGGTGATGACATCTGCTGTACATGTAAATACAACTACCTCAATTTGAAGTAGTATCCATGTTTGGCTCTTTTTTAATCACGTGACAACAGTTTTGTAATTAAATCGTTTAACTTTATGTAGAATAGCTCGCCAGGCCCGTAGGCACCCTAATATATGGCTCTGTAGGCACCTCAGGGGGCGCCCTCCAAACTTACATTATAGTCTGAATTCATTATAGCATATCTCGCCCCCATCTAAAAATATCCCTCAAAATAAATTGCCCCATCCCGTCGGTATTATGTATGACTACGGGTCTTATCACTCCTCGCTTACCTTTAACAAGCAATATTTTTGTGTTCTGAAGCAAGATACTTGTAAAGACTATAAGATTCTGCCGATATTTCAGCTAAAGATGAGGCGACTATGCTCATTTGTTCTGATATAACAAATTTCGCGTTCCGCCCGTAAAATGCAGCAGATTTCGGAACGCACCTTAACATATTCAAAATTGAACCTACGAGAAAACAGGTAGGCTAAGTCCTCGTTATTCCACAGTATAGCCAATTGATTTCCGTAATGAATCATTCAAGGGATCATATTCTCTACGTTTATGTGTATGGAAACATTTCCAAACGGTAGGGAAAATAGAAGCAAAGTATCGGGATAAATACAGGCACTGGCGATGTCGTATGAATGATTTTCTGTCCAGAAGTGTAGGCTCTTTCGTTAACTGAAATTGTCAGAGTGAAATGGTACTTTCACAAATAATGGCATAAATGCATTTCTTGGATTGGTATATCAACTTATCAGCTGCAGAAACTATAATGTAGACCTACAGGGCTCGCTACTCACCCGATTCATATACGGGCCTGTAAACAGTTTTCCAACTGTTGGAGGGGTGAGGTATGAAAAGAAATTTTATCCCCGCTTAAGGTTCAAGGAATTAAAGACACTGCTTAAAGGGAAAATGCAGTCACTCCAATTTGGATTAGTAAAGTCAGATAGTAGTCTATCCTATTTCATGAGTGGCTCTTGAGAATCATGTGACAATGTTTTTCTGACTAAATTGTAAAATTTATAAGGAGTAACCCGTGGTTTAGCTTTAATATGAAATATTTGAGTCCTGAAATATCATGAAAGATCCTTGGAAGAGAAATAAGAGGAAAATTGTTAGATTCAGCTATTGTTTCAAAATAAGTTTGGGGAGACTGCCTATGCCCTTTAATACTTGTGCAGTACTACAGTCCCAACGTTACCCTGAATTTTTTTTTTTTTTTTTGGTGGTAGGATGGTTTCCTTCCACTCTCTCTCTCTCCCTTCCCCTCCAAGCTACGCCTCTGTTTTCATTTATAGTTTGCAACCAAACTCAAACGATCAAACTACATAAACCTACCTGCAATGAGTTAATAATGTTGTACGTTAATTCGAAAGCCCCGCTGAAAGATGCGAAAAAGCCGATCATGTAGGGGCATCCCAACAGAGGAATAAGGAGAAGAGCGCTACGCAGACCAGCCCTTCGTGGAGGAAATAAAGTTGAGAGGTTAAAGGTTATAAAAAGTTTTAAACCGTGCAGGTGTGGCAAGGAAAGCAGTGATTTGGAACATAAAAAGTGCCGAAAAGAGATGTTATTTTACCCTTTGAACACAGAACTCGGCTTCATCGAATTCATTTGCACCAAAACCGATTCATTAACTTTGACGAAAGTCTAACATTTTTTTAAAGATCCAGAATGCTAGAAAGGCGAGAATGCAGGATCAACCCAATAAAGAGAAAAACGATAAGCAGGTCAGCCCGAAAGGCCGGAAATGAGTTGAAACCACGTTACCAAAAGTATATCGTGAGTAAGGAAAACGTTAGATCACAGAACACTGGCTCGTACTCTCAAAAACGAAAGTTTCAATCGAAATTTCCTAAACATTCTCATGAAAGTAATACCCGATACACAATTGAATAAAAGGATGAATTGGTGCTCAGCCCAATCTCTAGTCGTGTTCCCTCCTTATCATTGATACTTGATGGAGGTTATTTCCCTTGTTTTGTCCACACTTTGCACCCTCCCCCATCTCTGGCTATCCAGTGTATCAATTCAAATTGAAACTTCAATTGATTTCACATATAATCCCAGATTTTCACCTAAGACTACCCCCTGTGCGACAGCCTGATTTCACCGAGGAAATGTTAATTTTTCAATTCAGATAGTTACTATCCAGGAATATTTCACAGTTACATTTCTTCCTGTCCCTAAAGCCATCCCAAATAAAACCTTATCCTTAATGTTTGCTGATAGTTTGCTGATAGTTGCTGATAGTTTCTGACCATTACCACTTAAGAGGTTGATAATAATCACTTGTAAAAATAAAAATCCTTACTTGGCTTGGTAAGCCTTTTCCGAGGAGTTTTTTTCAGCTTGGATCTTAGCGGCTTTAATCACAACGAGGATAACACTCCCTAGTACTGCAGTATTTATCTAAAAATGTAGACAAGATAGTTTTCTTCTCTTATTATAAAACACATCAAACATCCCCGAATCATATGTGACCCATTTCACATGCATTTCGTTTGTAATATAGCAACTGAAAAACCGCCATGTTGAAAATATACGTTTGACGCTATTGTACACACGTACATACTAATGAATCTGCGTCAGCAAACCGTATATACCCACCCTTACAACAACAACAACAACAACAACGACAACGACAACGACAACGACAACGACAACAACAACAACAACAACAAATACTTGTGTGGCAAAAGTTTCAATACCAAACGTGAAATACTGTGTCAAAGTGTGGAAAAATATGGTGGGGTGTGAAGAGTCTAGAAGTTTCTGTAAATTTTTGCATGACAAAGTGTGTCATTAATTAACGGTTGACGCACATTTCCAAAGTTCCACGCATTGACCTGCATTTCCACAGGCTGGACATTAGGCAATCATTGTGTTCAAAAACCAAAAACAATTTTTGACACAGGTTAACCTACATGTGGCAAACTGGGGTACATAGGCGTAGGAAAAGGGGGCAGAGGGGGCGACCGCCCCACTCTCGATGGTGGGGGCAGAAACCCTCTTTCGCCCCCTACTTTGGATGACATGCTAGAATATTCATATAGGCCTACCGCCTGACCGCCTGTAATA
>WURT03665788.1:0-17776 GCA_009936505.3 Holothuria glaberrima | reverse complement strand
TCACCACATGTCAGCTTGTGCAAACCTTTCAAGATTACTTGTAAAAACAATATCTCAAGATTTGTAACATTGAGTACGTAAAAAGCAAACGTATGGTCTCTCCAATTTGAATGTAATACACATGGCAGACTGCTCACTGTTCCAAATTCTCATTACTTTGACTTTAGTTCTATATTCCAACTTAAAGCTAACACAGTACATACTCCACATTTCTAGTATGCCTGCTATATATCATCAGTCAGTTGCATGCTTGCAGATATAACTTCCCTATTAGTCTCACACTCTTCAAAAATTAGGGAGTTCTTGTGTGGTCAAAGCAGGGATGTGACTACCCTGGCTCAAGCATGTCTGCCATACCCTTAAATCACTTCACTTGGCTTACACCTCAGCTAACAACAATTTCCTATACAGGCAAGGAATCACAAAGCCGTCTGGCTTTCTGGTTTAAAAACCCACCAAGATATTTTTAGCTCTTGCAAAATAACCTTAAAAGTGGAAGAATAAAACTATATGCTATCAATTATGACATATAATGATATGTATTTGTGTTTGCCATTATATAATGATCCTCATTACTTTGCAACTGGATGACCATTGTATTGAAAGACAATTGGTTTAACTGACAAAATGCATCAGAAAGCTTTACACATACAGTATGTCCAAATTAGTGATTGCATATATTTTCAAACTTAAACCACAAATATTTCATTTTTCCTGAGTTTAGTTATAGGTGATTGAATGTGCCACTTCCATTTCACCTGCAAGGAATGCAACCAGAAGTCAAGTGTCATACACTCTCTGGTGGCAGAAGTATATGTATTTGTTTGCTTCCCTTACAATTTAAGTTAATACTCATACTAGTATATCTGTATGGAAAGCCAAAAGCTTGTAAATTACAAATTGCCACATGACATAACCTTTCTTATCAAAACGGCAATGTCCTTGATGCCTATGAAAATGTATATTGAAAATGAAGCAGCAGTTTTTGTGGTGTTTGGTCATTGAGTCTGTCATTTAACACTATTTTTTAGTTTTGAAAACTTAAAAGAGTTTAATCCCTTTCGGTTGTGTCCCTGTGCTTCAGTGTGCTTAGTTATGCTTTAGGATAATGCTGGCACTGCCTGCATCAGCACCAAAATTCCTAACTCCTTAATTTATATGTATAGTTTGTGTAGAATTCCAGGAGCCTTTCACAACGGAAGACCATCAGATGATACCACTGTCATTCCACAGGATGCTAGGATGCCTCTACCCCACAGCCAAATTACCTAGTATACACATTGGACAACGTGCCTAGGGCTATGGAGGTTAGGGTTAAGACAAAAAAAAAGTGAATACCCTCAAAGTGCTGCATGACATAGCTCTTACAATTTATCTGTCTGCAATCTCACTAGGACTGAAGATTGTGATTTCTAGCATTCTGTGAGGTAGTTTGTGTCAATGTCAGCCTATTGAAATACGAGTTCAGCACGTCCTTGCGCACTCTTCACCACCATACTTTAAGGAATTGGCATGCCCAAATATGATGGTTGTAAATGACACACAATGGGATCTTTCTAACGTTAAAGGCTCCATGAAGTTGGGTATTGACATTGGCCAAGTGAAACTATCCACTGACAGCTGGAAACACAGTGAGTTCCCCAATAAAAAGAAAGAAAAGTAGAAAGTGAGGGCTTGCATGGCAAGTCCAATGTAGCCTCTCTTACATGAATACTTCTGTGTTGAGGTTTGTACTGACTATTAGATGGGGAAGAAAGGATACTATTTCATTTAATATTTTTGGAGCACAAATTGTCACTGCCAGATGTAGGGACAAAATAAATTGCACAAGCAGTGAGGGTATATGTAGGCTAGGACTACACTGTCATCCTGTGTGGTTTGGTCTTTGTTGAAACATGTCTGAAAGGGGGCTCGTTGAGTTGGTATCGATTATTTTGTTATTAGTTTGAAAGAAGTCATTGCATAACAATGTTTCAAATTAGTCTCGTTACTCATTCATCACTTCCTATATAGTTATCAAAACTGTGAGAAATTGTAGTTTTTGTGGACAGGGCTTGCATGTGACAAGTGACTGATACCTTATGGTACAAAGTGTCTGGTCATAAATTTGTAATAAATAACTTTAATCATTATTTACCCTGTCACTGCCTTTTCAGTTGCATGTCAGATGTATAGAATCTCTTAGTGTGATCATTTACCATCCAGATGTGAGTAAATCTCAACAGGTGTGAAAGATATCATGAATTTTGTGAACCAAACTCAATAAGCCCCTTTAACATTGAAACATTTTCATTTTCCACTTTTAAATTATATGTTCTCGCACAATCCTGTGAATTTTGGTTATAGTGTCTGTTCGGATTTTTCACTGCCGGCCTGAGTAAGTGAAAATGCAGGATTGGTTTTTGAAGTTTAACCTAAATGGCAGCTATGAATTACAAGCAACAAAACATGTTTTCATGCTTAACTCTTTAGTGAAACACTGCT
Organism: Holothuria glaberrima; assembly: GCA_009936505.3. Taxonomy (NCBI): domain Eukaryota; kingdom Metazoa; phylum Echinodermata; class Holothuroidea; order Aspidochirotida; family Holothuriidae; genus Holothuria; species Holothuria glaberrima. The sequence continues at coordinate 15,292 of WURT03665788.1, read as the reverse complement.
GGAAGGTTTTTGTTTTCTTCAGTGAATATATTGGGTCGCTTCGATGGTTAGCCCCCCTTCCCCACTTCAAAATTGGATCCGCAATCCCTGTAATTGATCTCTACCAATCATAGATGGGTTTGGGACTCTTCATTCTAAGAATACTTGCACATAGTATCCAATAAATGTCCAAAAATTTTGATCTATGTAAGCGATCCTGTTTTGTTTTTGGTTTCAGTGAACAGAGAAACCTGTGCAGTCATGATGGCATGTGGGTGTATGTATATGTGTGTGTGTATGTTGTGACACTTCTTGTTTACACGATATCTCAAGAAGGGAAACTCTGACAGTTCTCAAACTTGGTAGGTAGATGCCCCATATTGATAGGAAGAATCCTATGGGATCACCAGGGGTCAAACACTGAAAATCTTGTTTATACGATATCTGAAGATAGGAAGCTTGGATAGATTTCATACTTTGTGTGTAAATGCCTTATGGTCAGAGGTAGAACCCTATTGTTTTTGGTGGAGGTCAAAGGTCATCTGGGGTCACCAGGGGTCAGACTCTGAAAAAGTTGTTTATATGATATCTGAAGATAAAAAGCTTGGATAGATTTCATTCGTAGTATGTAGATGCGTTATGGTGAAAAGAAAAATAACCCTGTTGTTTTTGGTTGAGATCAAAGGTTATCTGGGGTCACTGGGGTTCAAACTCTGAAAAACTTGTTTACATGATATCTCAAGGTAGGAAGCTTGGATAGATTTCATACGCGTAGATGCGTTGTGGTGAGAAAAAAATAACCCTATTGTTTATGGTGGAGGTCAAAGGTCATCTGGGGTTCAGACACTGAAAATATTGTTTACTCCATTACTCGATATAAGATGCCTGGATAGATTTCATACTTAGTATGTAGATGTGTTATGGTGAGAAGAAAAATAAGCCTAGTGTTTTTGGTGGAGGTCAAAGGTCAGCTGGGGTCAGTGGGGTTCAAACTCTGAAAAACTTGTTTACATAATATCTCAAGGTAGGAGGCTTGGATAGATTTCATACAAAGTTTGTAAATGCATTATGGTTCGAAGGCCCCTATTGTGTTTGGTAGAGATGAAAGGTCATTTGAGGTAACTGGGGGTCTAACTCTGAAAACTTTGTTTACACGATATCTCAAGATAGGAAGCTTGGACAGATTTCATATGTAGTATGTTGATGCGTTATGGTGAGAAGTGCCCTATTGTTTTTGGTGGAGGTCAATGCTCATCTGAGGTCAGTGGGGGTCAAACTCTGAAACCTTTGTTTACACCATATCTTGAGATGGAAAGCTTGGATAGATTTCATACTTTATATGTGAATGCCTTATGGTCAGAGGAAGAACCCTATTTTTTTGGTGGAGGTCAATGGTAATCTGGGGTCACTGGGTTTCAAACTCTGAAAACCTTGTGAGCATAATATTGCAAGGTAGGAAGCTTGGATAGATTTCATTCGTAGTGTGTGGATGCCTTATGGTGAAAGAAAGTACCCTATTGGTTTTGGTGGTGGTAAGAGGTCATCTGGGAGTCACTTGGGGGTAAACTCTGAATACCTTGTTCACAAGATATCTCAAGTTAGCAAGCTTTGATACTTTATATGGTGTTGCATTCAATCCACTAGAAAACTCCTATGAGTTTTTACATCAGAGGTCAGTTGAAATCATCAGAGGCCCAAAAGCAAAAATTCCCAATGCCAAATATGAAAATATGAACACAAAACTGTAACTTTCCAGCACATTAACATTACATCCAGCCAATGACTGAAATGAAACAGGACATCTTGGCATCATTTAGGGTTACACATGTTAGTGCTATTCATCAAAACCACAATGCATTTTGCATTCTGGTTGAAACAGTCCTTAAAGATGCTCAGTCTCGATACTATGATGTTCACATCACACTGTTGTATACTAAATAGTCTACATTGCATGCTGTTTAATTGTGACAGTGTGTGCATAGCAGTGGCTACATTCCACAGTATTATTATAATTGTGTGCTATGTTCATGCATGTCCTACGCCTAGTTCTGTTATACACCAATTGGCCAGTGGTGCAGCACTTGATCCGTCAACTAAGCCAAACGGTAGCCTTATAGTATTGTAGGACAAGCCCATGCCAAGTTTATGTTAATGAAGGGCCGTCCAACTTTTATGGGCTTGGCCAATTTATGAATGTGATGATGAATTAAGATAATGAATTCTGTCAAAATGACTTTCAGTAAGTCCCACCAAATCTGCAACCTTCTTAGGGGTTGTCAAGTTTTTCTTGACTTAGAGTACTGCAGAGTACTGCAAAGATGAGAAGCGACGAAATTTGCTACGCGACCATCAGCAGATAAAGAGTTGTAACTTTCATGGACTATTTCCAGTGAACTTTTAGCAGCACCTTGTCTTGAGCGTAATCTTTATTTCTACAGGAATCACTCCAACTCCTAGACCCGGAGTATTAAACTCTGGGCATCAACTCTCATTTCTGTAGATTTGAATGAAATTTTCAGAAAAATAGATCTCAGTAGTCTTGCGTATAAATAAATCCTACAGTAGCAATGACCTATTGTATCCAAAATACAGATACAGCTCTGGCCATATAGCGATCACATATTGCTTACAGTCTACTCAAGTTGTGAATAAGTGTTTGTGTATGTCCGGTATGGGTAGTCACTAATACATATGGTGAACTCACAGAAATATAAACTGTTCTTTGGTTTTTAGTTCTGTGTACTATACAGTAGGTGCTATGACGGTAGATCTATGGAAGTACATTTTTGAGAGTTAGTGAAACACATAGAGCAGGATATTACACCCCTCTAGTTGTCCAGCCCATGTGGAATCCCAATCATGAGTCTTCCCTCCCAACAAGCCACATCCAACGTCTAGCTGAAAAGTTTTGTGTAATAAATAGAAAATGGGTAATTTTGTAAAAACTTCCAGATTCCTTTGCTCTATTGCTGTAAATTTATAAAATTTCTGCGAGTTATATTCTGTTCGCACCTGAACATTTGGAAGCTGTGTGATCATAGTAAAACATCATCAATGACGACTTAACGGAATGGAGCATCCTTCCTCCTTGAATTCATACCCTCAGAGGAGTTCGCGAATTACTTTCTTTTGTGCAGTTTAAACAAACATCTACTTGGGAGTAATTTGCCTTCCTAAATGATGTGTAACCTGAAATACGATTCCGTAGATGCAGCCACAGAGGCTACGTAATTAAAATCCTTCAACAATTCAAAATTGAATGTAGCCAAAGTGGGGTGTTTATGCAAGTCACACACTGACCACCAACAAGCCTACTCGCAAGGCTTTACATAGCTGCTAAGTCTAGACCATGTTAGGTTTATCCGAACAGGGACAACAGTCAGTGTAGGTGCTGTACTAAACGAAGTTGTCCCATTTGATGAAGATTGATCGTCATCACATTTCAGGGCATGACCTACATATTTTATTTTGAAATGTAAAAAAGCAAAACAAATATGGTATTTAATAAATGAGCCTTGCCTAGGCCTTTCGGCTAATGTTAGTGCTTTACTTAAGCCTAGCTTATTGATGAAGATTGATCATCATATGCTATGGCCTATCCCACATTTTTTTTGAAAAGTGAAAAAGCACAACAAAAGCAATATTTAATAAATGAACCTAACTTAGGCATAAAGGCCTACTTGGGCTTAGCCAATAGCCTGGCCCTCATGATGATGTCTAGGCTAGCCCAGGCGGCCATTTGTAAAACATGGACAGAGCCAAGCAGAGCTATAGGTAATGTACTGTATGTAAGAAACTGTGTAGAAAACCCATATATGACCCAAAATACACAATTTTTGTTACACAGCCTACTTGGTCAACGTATAAATATGATGTACAAAGTAAAGTACCCCCTCCCCCAACACACAACACATATTTTATCGACAGTCTCATAGGAACTGTAGACACTATGTGATGATGTAGTAAATGAACAGTGTTTCCATCTTATATACTTAACCAGTGAAAGAACAGAAATTGTTGTTCCAACACCTATTGCTACCACTGTTATAACATTAATATATGTATGTCACAATTGCCCCGGCCAGGCCAGTGAAGCAGCCTTGGCTAAGGAAAGTAAGATCTATGTCTCCAACCAATAAAGATGTAAAATGAGGGTGGGATCAATTTTGTTTTGTATGTTTCATGAAGGCTAGGCGAAGGCTAACCCTATTCAAGACCCCTGGCTTATATGCTCATTTCATGTGCCTTGCCAGTATTGGAGAAGAAGAAGAAGTAAAACAGTCCTCAAAATAAAGTCAATCTTTGAATTGAAATTTCTCAAAACCATGCACTGAAAGAGTGATGGTGGCATGCTAACACAGTTTTTAGTGTATAGATGTAAGTGTGGGGCTTACATGTCGTGTTACAGCCTAAAGTATGTACAAGGGATATGCCACAACCTAGGACTATATACCAAAGCTGTACACAGAAGGGCGGGGGGGGGGCAATTGCCCCCCAGGAATTTTCAAAGTGTACCTTTTCCAACTTCGAAAATATACAGGGAAAATACAGTAAAAATAGAAGAAATTGTTGTGGTTATAATGATTGAAAACAATCTCGAATAGGCTACATCAAGGTCGTTGATACTGTTCATGTTCATATTCAATTTGATGTTATCTTTAAGAAAGCCACCACCCTATCGACAGCTCAAAGTAAACTTCCAACATGTAAACATCAGTGTATATATTTTGGAAAACTTTGTAATATCAAATTTTGTAAAATTGTTCAGTTTTCATTATTGCTTATATTCTTTCCGGTTAGACATCTTAATCAATTAACAGTGCATTGTCGCCACTATTATCATATTTCACTCTGACCCATCATCCCCAGCAGTTCATACAGATATATGCCACTGAAATTCCATGTCAGGCCTCATAAAAGCCTTAATTGCCGGAAATTCCTTGGACCTCGTTTCATGCCTGTTCACCAAATCTGTTCTTTGTGAAGCATACCAGCTGACCATAACAATAAAATTGAACACAAATTTTTGGTCCTTTAAAGGGGTGTAAAAAACTAAAATGCAACAGCTTCATGGCCCCCATTAGGGTTTTTAATCCAACATACATAGCAACAATATTTTTATTAAGGAGAAGTATGCACCGTATGCAGTGCGATGTTTATTGTGCAACCTAACATGAACATCGATCGAGCTCACTGTTGATATTCTCAACTACGTTGCTGAGGAAATGCGATAACATTGTTTTTTTTTTAGCAATTATTTTCTGCACCAGTCCACCTGCAAGTTTCCCTTTTTTTTGACAAATCCAATCCATCACAAATCTCAATCCTCTGTAAACTATAGGCTCATATGACTGTGTAAGGCAAAGTTATTAAGTGGGACAATAGCAACTATAAAATGAAAGGATGGCTAAGATTTTTCTCATAATTATTTTTGCACAATAAAGCATTCATCACAACTACTTTTTGTCTTCATTTTCAAGCTGAAATCCACTCAAATATTGCACCATTTGCGATCTATGTCCTTCTGAAATCACAATTTTTGGCCAAAGGGGAGGGGGACACCCCTTAGACCCCTCCCCCAGGCCACAGATCAGTAATGTCCCAGTGAACAAAAAACTGTACGGCCTTGGACTATAGCGATCTGTTTCATGCGCTATAGAGATCTGTTTCATTTACAGCATATGTTTTGTATTTATACTGTGTAGTCTTACCCTGGCAGTGTGCCCCTCCTGTGCATTACGGTAGCTCTCTACAGTGACCTTAATTTGCTGTTAACATGTGACATAAAAAAGGTGAAACAGAAGTTAAGAAACTTCTGAAGTGGAAGAGCTTCCTGGGGCTTTGCCTTCAGGCCCTCTTGGCATATCTGTATCTTGTCACTATTTGGGATACACAAGTGTTAATTATCAAAACCAAAATGCATTTTTGCATTCTGGTTAGGTCCAAGTTTTATGATTAGAAGCAAGATTCAGAATGTTTCATGTGACTAGACTACTAAGTGGTGTTTGATCCCATCATTTCTGAAAAATGCAGAATTGAACTTAGTTGGGAGTGATCTCAGTGTTGGAGGAACACAAATTAAACATTTGTAGATAAGATAGTCAAGCTTCCCATATATCTGATCTGTGACATCAGAGGTGGACAACTCTTGTGTACAATGTTACATTGCCTATAAACATAGGCTTGCAACCAGGACACACTGCAATTATAGTTAGGACATGTTTTAAGCAGGGGTCAAGTTTGAAATTTGCTGCAGTCTCAAAAAGGACATTAAAACTGCAGCCCATGGCTTAAGGTTTGAAGGTCAGAAAGCCAATTGGCTCTTCCGGGGCACTTTACCAGAGAGAGGGTGGACAAACATGGGCGAAATTGGCCTTCTCTTTTCGGCTAGTGCTCAGAGGTGAACAAGGCAGGAGTGTGCTAAGTGCTCCTAGTCCTGCTCCTGGGACCACCACTTAACATCCCTGTCTGATGGATGTGATTGTATCCCCAGCCTTTAGCCTCTTTCCCAAAGGCTGGAAGGGGTGTGAGTTTCTTGCTCTACATCATTGCATGATAACTGAACCAAGCAAAGAGAACAACTTTCTGAAACGGACAACTTCCGGAAACGAAAAATCTGATACCTCATTAGAATTCACCAATTTAAACCCCTATCCATCACTAAGAACAGCTATGCCACAACTTTAGCCCCCAGAAAATTTCCGAGTGGTCCCACCGGGATTGGATCTGGGAACCTCTAGTGTACAAGGCAGTACACTCAATGGAATGGAACCATTGTCATTTGATTTCAGTCAGAGTCAGAATTTATAATGCTGTGGGTACCATCCTTTAAAATCTGTGAGTCATCCAAGCCTACTGAGAGTTATACCCTCAGTCAGTTAACAAAAATGAGACATATTGATGTTATCAGCTGCTGTTTAATGTTCACTATGCAACAGCCCATATAGGGAAAGGACAGAGCCAGAAAGATGTATGTTGCATTTCTAAGCATTGCTGTTACAATTATGTAGTCATTTTATCCAACAGGATGCAATATGTCTTGTTAAGTAACTAGCAGTTGTGTTTCATTTACATTTTGTCCTAGGTGTCCATAGGAACCTTGGTGTCCACATATCCAAAGTACGTTCCCTTAAAATGGATGAGAAGGCCTGGACGGTGGATCTCCTGAGGATGATGGTGGAAGTGGGGAACAAAAATAGCAATGCATTCTGGGAATCAAAGTTGCCTGAAGATGATGAGGCTAAACTCCATCCTGGTGATACATTGTGAGTATATTGAAGACAGGAATAAACAGTTTTGTAAGTGCCAAATGCCGTTTTGTAGGTTGTTTTCTAAGTTTTCACGGATTTGCATTTTGCAGAAGTCGATTCCCATCTTTTAAAGTAGCAATTCTGTGTATACTGTAGTAAATAATATGTTGTAGATTTCTTGCCGAAGGTAGAAGGAATCTATGTGATGGTGATGTCGTTGTGTATGTTACGCCCCTGTAAACACAATATCTCAAGATAGCAATGGTGGACACTTCATATTTGGTATATAGATTTGTCGTGTTGAGAGGAAACACCCTATTGTTTTTGGTGGAGGTCAAAGGTCATTTGAGGTAACCAGAGGTCAAAAACCAAAAACCTTGTAAACACGATATCTCATGTTAGCAATGAGTAACACACTTCATATTTGGTATACAGATTTGTCGTGTTGAGAGGGAAAACCCTATTGTTTTTGGTGGAGGTCAAAGGTCATTTGAGGTCACCAGAGGTAAAAAAACCAAAAACCTTGTAAACGCGATATCTCATGTTAGCAATGACAGACACTCTTCATATTTGGTATGTAGATTTGTCATGTTGAGGGAAAGAACCCTATCGTTTGTGGTGGAGGTCAAAGGTCATTTGAGGTCACCAGCAAAAACTTTGTATACACAGTATCTGGAGATAGCAATGACCGACACTTTTCATATTTAGGATATAGATTTGTCATGTTGAGAGGAAGAACTCTAAAATTTTTGGTGGAGATGAAAGGTTATTTGAGGTCACCAGAGGTAAAAAAAAACCAAAAACCTTGTAAACACGATATCTCACGTTAGCAATGAACGACATTCTTCATATTTGGTATATAGATTTGTCATGTTGAGAGGAAAAACACTATTGTTTTTGGTAGAGGTCAAAGGTCATTTGAGGTTACCAGAGGTCAAGAAACCAAAAATCTTGTAAACACGATATCTCACGTTGACAATGACCGACACTCTTCATATTTGGTATGTAGATTTGACGTGTTGAGGGGAAGAACCATATTGTTTTTGGTGTAGATGAAAGGTCATTTGAGGTCACCAGAGGTCAAAAACCAAAAAACTTGTAAGCACGATATCTGGAGATAGCAATGACCAACGCATTTCATATTTGGTATATAGATGTGTCATGTTGAGAGGTCATATTTGGTATGTAGATTTGTCGTGTTGAGAGGAAAAACCCTATTTTTTTTGGTGGAGGTCAAAGGTCATCTGGGGTCAAAACAAGTCAAAAAGCAAAATTTCCCAAGAATCTTCAAGAAAATCCCAACATTTTCTACGGCAAGGAATTATGAGGCCTTTTGGCTTCTGGTTACTTATACCCAGCGGAGCCATTCAGGCCCCCTCGAGCTCCTCGACTTATCCTTCAGGCGTAGCTATTCAGGATATTCTCGGGACTTCAGTTCAGTTAATCCAATGGTTAATCAGCAGATTCAGGCCCCGTCAAAGTCTCAGGGAAGTTCCTCCATGGCACTGAAATACGGGCTTTCCAGGGCTTGGACTCACAGGAGGACCAACAAGTTTGACATGTCCAGATCCAGACAAAGCCACAAGGGCCGTTGGTGTCACCGGTCTTTTGCCTCAGATCCTTACAGTTCTGTTTTATCACCATCTCCTTGATGCAGAGAGAGGAGTCGACCTAATTCCGAGGTAAGGTCGGAAATTTTGGGGTTGCTGTCTAGTCTTCCCCAGTTATCCCAGAACCAGGCTCAGCTGTCTACTAGTGGGGTTTCAGACATTTCTGTTGCTTCCTCACAGCCATGGGGGTTCAGAATCCAGCCGTTCAATCGGACGATTACCTTGATACGGACCACAAACTCTTTGCCAAAATAAATCCCATCTTTATTGATCTGCCCAATTTTGAATATCTTGGCTCCATAGACGATGAACAGCCACTATTTGGCATTGACATTCCAAAAGATACCTTTGAGAAAGCTGTAGCGGTCCTTCAGCATCAGCTTGGCTTTGAATGTGAAGTTATTCCGGAGAGTTCCTCATCTAAGTCAAAGCTTACCCTGAGTATACCTGAATTGTCTTCCAGATCAGCTCTTCACATGGATGTTGAGTGTGCTGATCGCTTTAAAGCTATTGCTTCCAGGAATGCAAATTGTAAATGGGAGGCTTATTCCAAAGCACAGAATTTATCCTTCAGAGTTGAGGATTAGGACTGGCACATTTCTTCAAGACTCTAGGTGTTGGATAAGAGTGTAGAGGATTACCTATGTTCTAGCGAGGTTTCTGGCCCTAAGTGGAAACTTCAGTCCTTTTCAGCTAAGAAGTCTCTTTGATGCCGTTCTCTGCACTAAATTCTGAAGTTCTTACCTTTGCTAATTCTGATCGCAGAGCTCTCAAAATTTTTCTGGCAGTCCTCCTTGGGGGAGGTTTCCAGAAGAGACACTGCTTCTCTAGTCAGCATACTAGGTCAGATAGCCAGGGAAGTTAACAGTCAGATTTCCAGAGTGTCCTTTAAGACTGTTGCTGACAAAAGGCATCAAACCTAACTTCTGTGTACAACCTAACTGTAAGGAAGCCATTTTTGATGGTTAATTTGATTCAGTTCTTCAAGCAGAGGCAGAGAAGAAAAGGGATCTGTAGAAGGCCAATCTTACCAATCCCTGCAACCTCTCACAAAGATCCCTGCCTGGAAGCTGTTAGAGTGCTCACTCCACCTTAGAACCTTCAGCAGTTTGGGTGGGGGGAAGGATCAAACACTTCCGGACACAGTGGGACCACATTGGTCCAGACGCTTGAGTGCAGAGTGTTGTAGAAGCAGGGTTTAAAATAAGTTTACCTCAAAGCCACCACAGAAGGGTTTTATTAAAGTAACACCCATGGCAGCAGATGCTCAGAAACAAGACTGCTTAGAATAAGAAATCCATGGCCTTGTGAGGAAAGGAACCATTCAGATCATATCCCTGGAAAACTCCAATCATCTGTACAGTTAGCCTGGCTCCAAAGAAACCATATTTGTGGATACCCATACTCAGTCTAAAACGTCTTAACAAGAGGTCATCAAGCCAAAGAGGTTCCGGTTGGAAACCCTAGCTACCATCATTTCGTCCCTCTCTCAAGGAATCCAGGCAACCTTGATAGAGCTGAGAGATACTTATCTGCATATCCCAATCCACTCAGACCACCAACACTACATGGCATTTGGTTACAAACAGACAGATTATGAGTTCAAAGCTCTTCTTTCAGCTAGGCAACCTCTCCAGAAGTCTTTACACGGGTCTCAAAAACATTGTATAACGCTCTTCGCTTTCTTGGAAGATTGGGTGGTTGTGTGAAGAGGAATGTTGGGGAGCAATCCTCATTGTAACCAAGTCTTAGAAGGACTGGGTTGGGTCTTGAACCTAGAGAAATCGAACTGTCAGCTATCTCAGGACGTAGTGTACCTTGGTGCCCAACTGAATTTCTGGCAGGGCCAGGCAAGGCCAACACAGGAGAGAATAGACTACCTCATTCACACCACCACTCAACTGTTATTACTTAGGTTTGCCTTTGGACTTGCCTCCTGGGTAAAGCAGCAGGGTTGCCAGTTTTCTGGCTTTAGCCGCAGTTTCGGCTTTTTCATTATTTTGAAAAATGTTTCTGGCTCCACACACTGTTGCGTCCCCTATTAGAATATAACACCAGAGCTGGCTTATAAATTGAGACTTTCCTGATTAAAATCATAACAGATGTTCATACTTATGCATTTTGCAGCCTGTACAGTGTTTACACATGCAAAGAGAACAGTTAGTGAAAATGACTGGTTAATTAAGTCTAGTGCTTGCAATCTCGCATGTGTGTGACAGCCATTTTGCACAGTTTATGTGTGAGATTTGTATACAGTCAGGCATAGAAGCTGCAGCTGTACAGCATGTGTTTACAGTACGTAGATTATAGAAACACGAGTCACTTTTGAGACACTGTTCAATGGAACTTTCACTAATTGTTTATTAATTGCTGCTCAATATGATCGCTAGCTTTGAAGTAGATGTGACAAGAGGAGGAGCCTTAAAGTGAAGTGGGTTGAGATGAACATTCTCTGTGACTAGCATTTTCCTGTGGTTTACGTGGCTTACTGACACAGGTGTTTTAATGTTAGGTTATGTAAGTTTACAGATAAGCCTAGTCTATGGTATAGTGTAGGCCTAGCCTAGTATGAGTGAACTATGCAAGATTAGGCAGGCCCCTTTGTCAATGTCCAAAAGGCACCTGTTGAAAGTGCCATGTTCTAGCAAGACAAGGAATATTTTCAGCAAAAACAAAAAAAGAAATAAAAAATCAAGTGAAAATTCCAAGCTTTTTTGTACATAAGTACAAATACTCATGACACTGAATCTGACCCATTTGTATTTTATTATATGTAGGCTACTTGCTATGTGAACTTATGTCGTTTATTTATTTATTTTTTGATGAGGAGTTGATAACAGCCAGCTCTGTGGAAATTCTCCCATTCTGCAGACTCCAGATATGCCCAATCCAATTTTTCCTTCTTTGTCATTTCAAACTGAGCCTTCATCCTCTAACCTTATGGGTCCAAGTGTCCGACGAAGTGAAACTGTTCCTACTACGTTGAACTCAGCCTTCCAACCTGTCCAAGGGAGGTTCTTTGTGGACAACAGACTAATAATGACAATCATGACAAATGCATGGAACTCATGCTGGTTCACCACGTGGAGTTTCCTCTCGGCAGCAGGCCTTTGATCCCCCCTACAAAGGACTCTTCACATCAATGTGCTAGAGTTATTGGCAGTGAAGAAAGCCATTCAGACTTGGTCCACCAACTTCCAGGGTTCCATATTGTCAGTGTTCTCGGACAATTCTGAAGTGGCCTATCTCATCTCCAGGGTAGAGCCAGATCCCTCTGTCTATGTCAGGAGACCTGGTACCTCCTGTGTTTCTGCCACGCCATAGACATACCCATCAGTGCGACTCACCTGGCCAGGAAGCAGATTGTTCTTGCCGATGCTCTGTCCAGGGGAAGCAGAATGTTCTTGCCGATGCTCTGTCCAGGGGCCTCTTCTACATTTTCCAGGTCTTTGTCCTTCAGCACATAGACCTCTTTGCCACTCATCTCAAATACAGACTCCCAGCCTTTTGCTTAAGGCACCCCCATCACCTGGTTTGGGCAACAGACGTGGTGGCTCTCAACTGGGATGGCCTCTCAGTCTTCACCTTCCCTCCATAGTGCCTTCTACAGAGAGTATTGCTGATGACCCAATGATCAAAAGACAGACACGATTCTGGGGAATCCCATTTAGCCTCGACAGCTGTGGTTTCCACTCATCCTTCACATGCTAGTGGATCTACCCTTCAGATTCCTGGATGACCCTCGATTTCTGTCCCAGAGAAGTGGCTGGATCCCCCACCCGGACCTTCAGTCCCTGACGTTTGCTGCTCCAAAATTATCCACAGACGACTCCAGGTTAAAGGCTTTTCACAAAGGACTGTTGAATTTGCATCTGGGGCATGAAGAAAATCAACACTTGTGACTTACGATTCCCAACTGGAGAAATTCTTCACTTCTTCTGGAAACAACTGTTGACTAAGTGTTCCTTTTTGGTCACCCTATTTGATGAGGGGAAACAAGTCTCAGTGATCAGAAACTACAGGTCAGCCATTGCCACAGTCTACTAAGGGTTTTCTGATGGCTCCTCAGTAGGCTCCAAACAGATGATCTGTCTACTGCTGAGGGGAATGTTCAACAGGAAATCTCCTCTACAAGGCTTGGCTCCATCTTGGTCTATTAATGAGGTTGCATCTTCCCTATGCATCCGTACAAACCTTTCCACAATGCTTCTCGTGACGCCCTGAACAGGAAGACAGTTTTTCTGGTGGCAATGGCATCGCATCTGCCTGTAGAAGTGAAGTTCACACTTTATCCCCTTAACAGGGGCTTACACACTTCACTCCAACCAGAGTATATCTTTTACCAGACCCAGCTTTCTTATCTAAGAATCAAACAGACACTTTCACATCCAGTCATATGTTCTTTTCTAGGATGTCTTTGGCTTCTTCCACATGAGAGGATGATCTTTACTGTCCTGTTCAAGGTTTAATGTGATACATCCAGAAAACTTTAGTCCTGAGATTGTCAGATGCTCTTTTTATCCTGCCTTGTTCCGCATACACTCTGGCCTCAAAAGACGCCCTCTCCAAACGGTTGGTTTAGCTAATTTCTCTGTTTGCTACACCAGGTGGGGCAGATAGAGCCCATGACTTCAGAGCATACTTGGAATGGTTCCAGGGGGTTCCCACTTCAGGACATCTTCAGTGCTGCTACCTGGAAGACTTATTCTACCTTTGTATCATGCTACCTTAATAAAGTCTTTTCAGGAGAGGCTTCCTTCGCCAGAAGATACTACGAGATTCCAATCTGTCAGTTCGGGACCTCCCACTGCCATCTCTGTGCAAGAGTGGATTACATGTGTAAGTAGGAGGTAATGAGGGGCGAAGTAGTTTCTCCAAAACTCCCTGGTTTGGGAATCTACAAGCCCCAATGTATTTACACTCCAACCTCCCAGCCCTGGCATTTTTGGATAAAGATTAAATTTCTCGGCATCTGTTCTGCCACTGCTGTCTTTTCATAATCCGGGGGTCCTCCAGCAAGGGAACAAGCTTGTCTTCTTCATCAAAGGATTTACTAACAGTTTTCTATCAGAGTATTGCCACTACTACCATTACCTTAATTCGACACTTTGCCAACTTTGACTTTTCTACGTTTTCAGTGTCTCATCTACCTCATGATGGATGAACTCCAGCTATTCTTTAGGTGAGATGAGTTCTTGTCCTAGAGTATCTAGGTTAAGTTAGGATTCTCCATAGGTGGCTTCTTAGGCCCAGGGTTTTTTTTCTGCTCTGAGAGTTGGACATGCAAGTGGAAGAGGATTAGCTGGGGGCCCTCTCTCTTAGGAGGCTGCCAAGGACCACTGTGCTATTAAAAGCTTGCCAGGGATTTACTGCAGGTAACTAGGGATTACATGTGTAAATAGGAGGTAAGTATTGGGCTCCTAGATTCCCAAACCAGGGAGATTTTGTAACTTACGACTGTCTTTCATTTTATCTTGCTGCTTTAATTAAGACAGGTGGAGAAGGAGGAGGGGATTAAATGAGGTGCAAGGTGTGGTCTTGTTTAATGCAGTTAGTTCCCTGTCTCTTCTTGGTTATTTATATAGTAATGTTTTTACTCTATTTTGTGTTGTAGAAGAGGGAGTTTATATTTTCAAGCTCAGTGAGGTTACACTGCACTTTCTTTCCCCTCATGTACCCATGTCTGTCTGTTACCGTTCTTGTTATGTTTGAACTTAGGTATATGCATACATGGTGTGATAAAAGTAAAAGAGAGGAACTTCACAAATAATGTGCCATCATTTTAAATAAATAACAAACCAACTCCAAGTTTATATTGCAAAATCTGTATTATACACATCATAGGATATGTTCAGTTGCTTTGATTTGTGTGGGACAAAGTTGCTTGATTGACCTTGAATTATGTGAAACATTTAAAGAGTGTCTAAAGTTTAGAATTTCAGAGTATATGTTACATAGCTTGCAAAACTTATCCCATTTTGTCCAATGCACATCTTAACAGGACATTCCTGTGTTGAGATACAAAATATTGAATCTTTATTCACTAAATTACAAATGGTAGATATAAAATAACTGGGATGTGTCTTTTATCTCTTTTTTTCAGTGAAGACAGGCAAACTTTCATTCAAGCAAAATACAAGGATATGATGTACTGTGAGAAAATTGTGGTGGAGAAAGCATTTCTAAACAGGGTAAGACACATCCTTAGTTTAAAGAATATCTAACCTCATCAGTCCTTATTATGCACTGTCCCTCCAAACTTGACCAAGGATCTTTCAAGTAATTTCTGACAGTACATGATGTCCCACCTGGAGATTCTTATTATCTCATCGCTCCGTGAGGAGGATGAGATATTGTAGTTACTTTGCCTGTTGACCTATATACGGCAATGCCGGCTGAAATAGCAACCGTTGCCATGGTAACAGTTAATTTTCCCAAGTTACTAGTCTGAGG